>KI915043.1:13935374-13965374 GCA_000473445.2 Anopheles farauti
GCTGAGGATGAGGCCGAGACCACTGCGGCTGAAGAAGAGACAGAAAGCACAGCGGCGGAGGATGAGGCCGAGACCACTGAGGAGAAAACGGAGAGTTCTTTGGAGGAAGCCTCGACAACGGTTGAACCTATAGAGGAATGCAATGATTACACACCTCCTCCTCCTGCTTTAAAACATTTGTATGGAAAACTTAAGTCACATTTGAATGTTACTTCCAGCGTGCAAACTCCTGCGAGAAAAAGTTTTCCAAGTTATCGGAAATTGATAAAGGATGTAAACAAGGTTCCATCCGGCTCAGGATCTTTCAGTCAGAAGATATCAGCAGTTATAACTAAATTCCAATCATCTATTGCGGATTCTGTTACGTCGCAGTTGGAGTTTTTCGAATCCACCCGAATCAACATGCTATTCCAATTGAAAAGCTTTGTTCAACAGTCGTACAACTCTTTCACCGATCTGGTCGAACGGTCGTTCCAGCGCAGCGGTGTCTGTAATAGCGATAGTCAAGAATGCTGGAACAAACTTCAGGCTGGACTTCCTCGGTTTATGGAGGAGATGAATCACGAGATCGTAACGTGTGACGAAATTTTCAACGCCAACATGGAAAATCCGCGTGGTGTCTCTGTGCGCCAAGTAACCGTGCAGCGAATCAGCCAGGAGTTTGGCAACATCGAGAGGAAATGTTTGAAGAACCCCCAAGGCAACGTACAGACGCTCACATGCCTGATGAAAAGCGTAAGTAAAGCCGACCACTTGGGAAAATCCCAACAGAAGCAAACTAAAACCTTACTGCATGCTTTCAGCTTCCCCATTATGTGCCACGCAGTGCGGCGTACTTTAGCAGCCTACAGAATGTAATCAGTCAGGGAACGAATCTGATGGGATACGTCACATCCATGGCACAAACTTGCTATCAAAGTGCATACAGCGCACGCACGGAACAGTTCAACAACGCAATGACCAAGTTGAACCGTTGCGTTCAAGGCGAAAAGTCGAACGATGTGGCGCTAAACAAGGAGCTGGACAAATGAGGAAGTGAGTCCATTGGAATCGGAATCAATCGCAACATCCACCCCTAACCGGCTGGACATTCCTCCAACGAACCTGTTATCATAACGATAATCATAGCTTAAAAGTAACTCACAAGGGCAGCATGTAAAGCAACTTCAAAAGCACAGTCTTGTGGAAATGTTGATAAAGGAATGAAAGAAAGCGGAATCGAGGGTTTTCCCGGTACCGAACCCCTTTTTCGCCCATCAGTTAACCCCTTTTTTGTTGTTGTTGTTGTGGGCCATTTTTTATCGAAGGTATGTGGGGTTTCGGTACAAGATTACCGACCAGGAGCCTGTCGACACGTTTACGGATGTGAAGTGCGATAGGGTAAGGTTGCTAGTACATCGCAGAGGGTGGTGGGCTAGAGTTTTCCTTTTCTTGCACGCCCTTTTGGATGGTTTTTACAACGTGTTTATAGTTTATCAATTTACCCGTTCATTACATGCAATAATGGAATTATAATGCATTATGGATCCAAGGGCGGAAGGAACGAGTATTGAAAAGTTCGTGCTTCCGGGATAGGGCGATGGGACGAGATTGCAGCAGGAGCGGCATATGTTTGGAGACGATAAGCGACTTGGAAAGCAATTGCAAAGGAGCCCAACGGTCAAGGAGTTTACCCGGTGAATAGAAAGGACAGAGGAAAAGTAGAGGTTTGCATTAAAATTCTGATCAGACTCCGTAGGCTAATGTTATGCCCGGAACCATTAGTTTAACTCAACTGTATGCTAATGGGTCTACTTCCTGGTCGTTGAAATTGATGGAAGCTGTTTCGGTTTGTGGTGACCGGTTGAAGTACGCCTGGCGATGACATTAAATTTCGGACGAGCTAAAAAAATGCGCTACACGGTTGAGAGCAGGCTCCCATCCCGAGCCCATTTTATCGGGTTGAAAGAAATCGATTTAAATTCAAATCCTGCATCAAGTCCTTCCCCTCGAGTCTGGTCGAAAATGGATCCGACACGGCAAACAACGTCCACCGGCAAACCGGTCAGTCTAAATCGAATTTGAAGGGTTGATTTACGTTGTGATTGATTCGAAGCCAATTTCCCAATGTAAGTGGCACGACCACGATAGAAAATGAGAAAGACCATTTTCCCGGGCACGCGCGCGTGTGTGTGTGTGTGCCGATATTCCGGGCCTGCTTCCGGATTGGGCCCCGCAGGGGAAGCATTTACCATATTGGGCTGACAATGACCGTGTCACCGGGTGTTTTCTGTTGAGCCGGTCAAACATAAATCAAATGCAATAAACATTACCCGGGTGCGGTGAAACACAGGCGGGCGAATGACTCAATTTTAAGGAAATCTTTTGTGTAAGGAAACTACAGCTGGAGAGTCGATTTTGGGACCAGCTTGGGGCTATTAGCTCGTGCCGTTACACGGGGAAAGGTAAAAAAGAGGAACGAAAATCAGAGCCCGAGCCGGAGGGATTCCTTTCGATCGGCATTGATTTAGGAGAGGATAAATTGTGACGACAGCTTGTGTTGACATAACCCTAAACAAGAGGCTGCAGGCCATCCGGCCGGTATGGCGCTGCCAGTAGGTGGGTTAGAGAACAAGGGCAATACTTGTAAACTGGGGGAAAACGATGCTCTTGATTGAGGTTTTATGGGAGTCGGAAAGAAACGGGCCAAGAAAAGACCGATTGAAAGCAAGTACTTACCAGGCGAGGATGACTTGCTGCTGCGCGCGGTCGAGTCGCTCTTTTTCGGCTGCACCTCATTCGCCGTGTCATGGTCCGCTTTGGCCGCCATTGCTGCGTAGCCGCGCTGCTCCAGATCGTCGCTATCCTTTCGTTTGCTTTGATGCGGTTCCTTTCTTCCGCCCGCGTCGCGCTCGCCGTCTGAGTCCGAATTCCGACGCTCACGTTCACGGTCGCGCTCGCGAAATAATTCGAGCTCGGGCCGGTTCGCGAACGGTGGCGGATGGAGAGGTGGATGCTGCTGCTGGTGGTGGTGCTGGTGCGGGGTGGATACCGACGCCAGTGAGGGATGATCCCTGCTGTGGTTGAGCAGTTCGCGATCGCTTTTCGCCCGGATCGTCGCACACGCATTTAAATTCAGCTCACGCTCAGCGGAATCTCTTTGATGTGTGTGCCTTTGATGTGACGGGACGGTGGCGGTGGCGGAGGTGGCTGATGTCGCCGAACCGCTGGCCGCGTGATATAGATGTGGTTGATGGGAGACCTGGGCGGCTGATGTCGCCGATCGATGCGCTAGCCCCTGATCGATGGCCGATGATGGCTGAGTGCTCGAGCGGTGATAGTACGCAGAAGATGGCGGCGATGAGCGGAACGGCGAGAGGGACAGCTGCGGGCGGTGGAGGGTGGCGGGCAACGTGGGAGATTGCGCCCGCCGATGTTTGGCCGGCCGTTCGTCCTGCTCCGGCTCCTCCCTGTCGTCCATCTCGACGTCGGACTCATCGCGTTCTTTTTTGATCCGTTGCTGCTGCTGCTGATGTTGGTGGTGGAGAGGATGGTGGTGTTGGTGGTGGTGAGCCTGCTGCTGTGATAATGATGCAACGGTCGTCGGTATCATCGAAGATGGCAGATGGCTGCTGTACGTAGCCGTCGCGGTGGCTGTGGACGAGCTCGAGCTACCAACGCCGGCCAGCGGATTTATCCCAAGTGGAAAAGCCGCCGGAGCAGCCGCGGCAGAAGGGATCGACTCGAGCATGGTACGCTTGAGCAGCCCCAGCCCGGTGGCGTCCGCGTTCAGCAGACTCAACCCGGCCGGACTCTGGAGCATCATTTCCCGGAGGCTCATCAGACTGGTGGGATTCAGGTACAGGGGTGGCTGCGGGTGGGGCGAGGAGTGCAGTGCCATCGTCGAAACCGGCGGCATGGACATGTTGAGCGGGGGTGGAGCAGCCGTCGACATCGGCGAACCGGACACTATTGGAGTTGAAGGCTGTCCTGGAGCCATCGCAATCGGGTGATGCCATTGCGCTTCGTTGTTCAGCCAAACTTTACCTGTAGCGATGAAACGAAAAGGGAGGGAAAAGGGACCAAATGAATAGCGAGCACTTTTTCGCAACCCCAAAGCTCAACCCGTCCCGATCAATCGACCTCGCATTCCACCTCACCTGACACATCGGCAAGGAAAGCCGGTGGAAGAAACAGACGGAATCGGAAAAAAAAATCGACCTGGACGTGTGACGCCATCAACGCCATCGCATCCCAGTTTGTCGTCATTCAACGTGATTAAACCCCGCACAAACAGGACAGAACATTTTACGCGTTTTTGCCCTTGGCCTCACGTTGGCCAAGGCTATCCCACTCGTTGGCCTTGTACGCGGCGCTACTGCAGCCTGTTAATTCGGTTTTCTTCTACTCCCAGGTTCATTAATAACATTCGCCCCAGTTCCCAGTTGTCTGGTCTAGGCGCGTTGGTGCGTAGACCTTTTTGTGCGAGCGTTTGTTGCTTGTCCGCAGATCGATACACCGAACCTCGGCTCGATGGCGTGTTTGTCCTTCAAATCCAAAGCGTAAGGAGGCAGAAATCGCTTCCGGAGAGATGAAATGAGTCCTGCGAGGTGGTATGTAATAGGAAGCTACGGAGCTAAGCGCAACAATTCGAGCCTTACAAATTAAAGTCCAGTTGTGTTAAATCATAATATAAACCTCCTCCTTTTCCTTTTTGTCCCGAATTAAAGTGAGCCGCTGCAGCCAAATTAATATTAAAGCAGCACTTGGTAGCAGCAGCCGAGTGTCTAGAAAACTTTCCCTCCTTAAAGGAGCTCCTCGTGGGGTGTATTTCGGACCACGCTATTATCTTTCGATCCGAGATTCAAACGCACTCGCACACATACCAGCATGCTGGCACTTGTTTGCCTCCTCCTCCACCACCAATACGCATTCCTTTGTCAAACAATGTTGGTTTCTCGTTCGGGACGAAACGAAACTACCGGTCGGTGGGCCTTGGAAACGTGTGAATGGGAAACTATCGCACCTCCTAGCCGCTCCTCAAAGTGGCTCGAAGAAAACACTGCAAGCGCAGACAAGGGAGTCTGAGGGAGGTGGTAATCTAGCAGAATCTTTGCGAGAGAAAGAGAGCTAGCAGGAGGTAATTTGAGCACAACGTAGCGAATGAGACTGAGTGAGTTCGGTTGAACGTGTAAGTTTTCCACGCGAAAATTTGCACAGCTTCCACCAGACGCCGAAACATAAACGAGGAAGAATGCAAGGCTAGCAAAGGCTGCCTTTCGGTCGTCATCGTTACGACCAAACCAACCCGGTTGGCGATGGTCGGCGTGATAAAGAGTGAACCGAACGCGAGGTGACACTTGTGTTGCAGCGTGGGCGGAAAATTAGCCCCATCGAGCGAAATAGATGAGGTCGATGACTGGTTCGGTTTGTTTGCGGGAAATTTTTGCATCCAACCAGGTGGAGAAATAAGCGGAATGGTTTTACTGAAAGCGCGAGTCTGTTTTGAAGTGGCTCCGAACAACCTTAACGATGGTATTTGGGTGAAATTAGGTGCTAGACTTAATGGAACGGGTGCATACGAGCGCATCATCTCCGTAGCCGGATAGGTCACGGTGGAGGAAAAACGGACGACATAATCAATTTAATTAAAAGTATTTCTTGCGAAGCATCGATCGTTTTAATGGAAATTGGTTTTTACCTATACCGAACGATAAGGACGAACCGGGCGAAGGGACGAGGACCTTATCAACCGGTGCAGCAAGAGGGTTTTCTATACGAATACGTGTGTGTGTGGGTATGAGAGTGAAACTTTGGGTGATTACAGAATTTCATTAGTAACAAAGTCCCGGTCAGCACGCTTTTGTTGGCGAGCGTTATCGTCCCCCAGCACACAGCTCCTTGTATTGTGTGTTTACAATGGAAATGTAAAGTTCCTATTTAAACTACACCCACACGGATTCGTTCCACCTCTCGCCTCTCGCACTCGTTATCTCCATTCGCATCGCCATCCAAACCATTCCGCCCTACACGCCCACATATGCTGCGAGCATTTATGTACAGGTTCGTCGCCTTCTCCGCATACATACGAACCCGACGACGACGACGACGCCGCCGCCGCCAGCGACGACCGTGATAACAATAAAAGTGAACCTCGTACGTCTTTCCATCTTTGTCCTCTACGGCGGCGGCAGCAGCGACGACGACGGCGGTCCCTTTTTTTCCCGCTCAACCATTCGACAACGCTCTCGGCTCGGCTCTTGTCTCGCGCACTCGGGAAAACTCGGCCCTGCTGCTGCTGCTGCTGCTGCTGTCGCGTTTTTGCTCGTTATTGCTTTTGAAATGGAAAACTGCGTTGTGACATGCGCGCCATCCATTGGTTGGATCGATAAAACATCACGAACCGGGGCCAGGAGCGCTTTCGAAAGCATGCTGCATGCGCGGCTGAAGAGCACCCCTTGAATAGGGGTGGTGGGATACAGGGGGGAGGGGGGGGGGGGTGGGGCGCAAACATATTTGAATGTCAGCAGCAGCACACTCGCGCACACGAGTGAACGGGTGCAAAGATTCTTTGTCTCGCTTCTCGAGTCGAGTTTTTCCTGCCGCTTCATGTGTGTGAGTGAAGCATTTTACATATTTGATTCGATTAGCAGTCGCTCTAAACAAAAGGGCAGCGAAAAAACACCATCGCTTTTTGTTCGCAGCAAAAGGGTGAGAAAAATCACACACACGCGCGCGCTCTGGTTCGTCCTTTTTTTATCTACCCTCGCTGGGAATGGGGCGTGTGTGTATGTGTGCGGTTCGCATCCCTATGTAAATCATTGCACATAAGCGTAAGGGTGCGCACGGTGCTTTTTATTCAAATTGGATGTGTTCCTCGCGAACGCCTTTATACATTCGTTTCTATACAGCCGCTACACCTGTGTGTGGTAATGGTGTCTGCGCGAATGTGTGTGTGAGTGTTCTGTTGGGGAATCAAAATCGGATTGGTGAAAATTTTCAAGCCAATCACAAAGTGTTCCCGGAGCAGGCACGGACCCGGTCGGCGGCACACGGACGCCTTTTTATGATAAAATATGAAATTGTATATTCTATGTGCTTCTCCCGCTACGTCCGTTTTTCGGTTTCTCCTGCGCCGCAAACGCAAACGGATCCCAGCCCGGTGGCCGATGGGAAAAAGCACACGAGCACGAGGTCAGCGGGGAATGTATGTGAAGGGAGAGAAAAAAAAAATGGAGCTCCTTTAGGTGAGCCGAGGCAAGAGCCGAGGATTCTCATGCTACACACGGCTACTCCACTAGCACTAGCGGTGGAAAAGTTTTTCCCCCGGCTCCATCCCCCCCATCGCCCAGCACCCGATGCCCTGCGGGTAGGACTCCTGCCGTACGTTACTATGAGTGCTGGGCGGGCAGAGGTATGGATGATTTTTATTATTATTTTATACATTATATAAGCCCGCATACATAAAAGAGTAGAAAATGGAAAATTTCATTTGGTCCATTTTTCTTCTCCACTTCGCGTCGTTCCCCAACGGTTCCCCCTCCGATGTGCGGATGGCGTTTTGTGCAGCGAAACGTTCGTTAGCTTTCCCGCACACACACGGGCTTCCAACGGGCTGTTCCGGTTTCCGGTGAAAAATGTAGCTGTTTGCCGAGCTGTACGAGGTTGTTTGGATGGTCGTTGTTTGCACGCCGTTGTTTAGAACCTTCCCACTGCCAAGTCGCTGCTCATCGAAACATCGTGTCGCATCGTGGGAGGGGAGGGGGCGAGTCGAGTGGGTGGGAGTTTTTCAAACAAAATCAAATCAATCAACCCGTGCCGTGCCGGGTTTTCTAGCAGCACCGGCTGACGTCCGGCCATACGGGTGTACGTTGTTCCGTTTTGCACGGTAGGAACAAAACTCCCGACGACGGGCGGAGAGCCACCATTGTTTCGAGCGTTGTTTGCCCAAAATGAAAGTATCAATATTTGATTTTCTAATTTCAATATTTGAACGTTTCATATTTTATGGAGCACTGGGTTTGGATGGAAACTGGTGTGGCGAGAAACACATCGTTATGGCGTGAAGATGTACATTCTTCTGTGCTAACGGGTAAAAAGAAAAAAAAAAAATGGAGAAGCAAACTGTCCTAAGAATATTGCTCAATCGAATAACGATCGAATGTGCGACACACTGCAGTTGTCCCCGGCTTTATCCCAACACATACGATGACATTCAGCGGCACAAATCCGTACCGAATCTAGGACCCTTCTTACCGGGGTCCTATCTAATAAACCCTCCACCTACCAATTCCTCGAAGAAAAAAAAAACCGGAGAAAATCACACATGAACTACCAAATGTTCGTAATTATCTACGGGTTGCTGAGCGTCAAAAATCTTTGCCATTCGAACAATCGGGCACCTCCTATTCGCTCCTCACCCCTCACCCACGGTTTTGCCACAAAACGAAAGGGAAAAGGGATTGAAATTTCCAATCCTTCAAAGCATCCCAATCAAAGCCGTTCGTTGCCGGTGGTGGCGATGCGAACATCTTGCGCAGATTTCCGTTCCGACTTAGGCGTGTACCACCTTCGGGAAGCGCCTCCGCACCAGCAAACACATAAAAGCGAAGGGTAAAAACTCAATTTCATACGGGCCGGGGCCGGCGTGATTGGGTCACACACTGGCTGTGTTTGGGCACATTTCGCTACGGGACCTGCTTTGCCCGCAAAAGATCGGCCGGGAATGTTGAATCCTTTGCAGCAATGTTAGGGAATAAAAAAAAAAAATAAAAAACCCAACCAGGCAGGACCTTTTAGCTGAAAAGATTCGGGATTGTATATAATTTTATCCTTTCTTTCGATTGTGCCCGACCCGAACGGGCACACATTCGGGGAAGACCCAGCGATGAATTCAAATCTTCAACATTATATCTTTTTTTTTTCGCTAAGCCGACAAACTGCGCCATCTGAGACTACAACTGTTCGGTAGATGAAATTCGATTTCACTTTTCTTGAATTGCGTTGCCTCGCTTCTTAAAGATCGAGAGTGATGAAGGCGCACGAAAAGTGTGGCGAACGAAAGGGGAAGCGGGAGCGGTGGGCACGCGCTCAGGATCCTCCCCCTTCCCCGGCTAGGTTTCTTTACGGTAAAGGATCGTGTGCCGGATTGTGCCGAACCCTTTCGGTTTGGCGAACCGTGACAAAGCCTCCGCTGTCAGCCACAGGACGTGTTTGCCACAGGAGCCGACGAAAAAGGAACCGAAACACGGGTTTCGGCGACGAGCGAAACTCATGGGTGACTCCGGGCGACCACGAGCGCGAAGGATCAAATTGCCGCCTCGGTCGGCCGCGTGCCGGAGGGAAAGGATCGCGTTTGTAATTTATGATGCAACCCAACATCCCTTTCCAACGTACCCCTGTGATCGAACGGGACGAGGGATTCGATCGATTGTGGAGGAACAACGGAACCGATCGGATCGTTCGGGTTGATCCGTTAGGTTGGCGCGTGCGCCATTGTAAAACGCGACGTCTGCCCAGCACGTGACAGAAGACGCTACGGTCGCGATCGCAAAAAAAAAAACGAAGGGTTACACACCGGGTGACGGGTTTCTACTCGTGCTAAACATGCGCTGATTAGCGATGCAGCAGTTTGGTGTGACGGTGTGTTTGTGGGATATTTATACACCAAGTTTGAGGTTGTTTTTAATTGGCCGCGGATGGACAGAAATAAGGCCCCAAATTTTCGAGCATCGTCCGATCCGGTAATAATAAATTAAATTTATTTATAACTCCCCCTCCAACTCCCCCCTCCTTCCTTACCCCCGGCCCGGATAGGTCCGTGCCATCGTCCGAAACCCATCGAACACGGCTGGCAGCTGAAGCGCGACGAAAAACCGAGCGGTTGCTTAAGGCCAACCGCAAACAGTAGTAGCAGCATCGGTACATGTCATAAAGTGACAAGACTCGCGCGCTTAGCCAAAGTGGCCGAGCACCGCAACGCGCTCATTGTGTGTGTGTCTGTCTGTTTTTGGGGTGCTAATTTTTTCGCAAACATCGTGCGCTTATCGCAGTGAAAGCTCATGTATTATTTTTCGACAAATACCGCGACGGCGGTAGTGTCGCAATGACGGCGCACTCTAACGGATACGTCGAGAGGTTTCATCCGGCTGACTGACTCTGGCCGGTGGTGGTAGTCGTGGAAAGAATTGTACTCATAAAAGCCTCATTTCCGATAAAGGCACTTAAAGAGATTAAGGAAGAAGCAGCATGATTCGGGAAATGATTCACCGCAAATAAATTAGCAACGTTAAGTGGCAGCTCGCCTTCCAATAAAAACTCCACACACGAACACACATGCAGTCAATATTCATGAAGATATTTCCAGCTGCCTTCGAGAGAGAGAGAGAGCCAAAAAAAAGCACAAAAAATATTAGTATCATGGTTTAAACCCATTTTACAGCCAATACCGACGCCGAAGCGTGCAGCCGAAACCCATCACCGTCTAATGAATGTGTTTCCGAACGATGTTTTCCAAACCCATAAAGGTGTACAACGGACGGTGGCACGATTATGGCCGTTGTCAAGCAATGAATTTTGATAAGAGCGAAAAATGCGCGCGTGTGTGTGTGTGTGGGAATGTGTTAGGTAATCTGACTTAATGCTAGCATAATGCTAGGGTTAATGTGGTGGTGCCGAAATGAAATCATTACATTAAGTGACGCATTCTGTTTCGAAACCGTGCCATGTTACACGACATAAATCACCTTTGAGGTTTGATAAAAATGTTTAAATCATCGTGCTTGCATATTTAAAGGTAAGTCGTTAAGTTAGTTACCAGTTTGGTTTGTGGCGGAAAATTAGCTCAAGTTTGGGGTTCGATAGGGGTGTGGTTTTTGAATAAGATTTCTCGCATGTCACCTACAAGCTCTCAATTTGGATGAAAACACGTTAAACGATGCAAAATTGAGTTTATGGACAATTTAAAGTGCATTACTGCTGCTATAGTTATGGCTCGATTGGATCGTTCATCTCATTGGCTCCTTAAACTAACTCGTACATGACGATGAGTCTTTCCTTAACGCGTGTAACAGAGGAATGCAGCTCGAACGCTCGAAACTACCGCCAGCTCAGGAGAACACCCCTAGACGAACACACTCATACCAAATTGACACAAAACGACCATGAAAACTCTCGTCAAAACCATCGATAAAAAGCAGCCGGGTGGTGGGAGATCGATAGAGACAGAGAGAGGGGGATGTAGAGAAGCGAAAAAACGGTGGAAAATAGCGAAACATATAGCGTGTCGGTCTCGCTATGGCTGGTATTACATAAAAAAAAAAACATTTAACCGAGTACTTCGGCGTGTTGTACCATTCGCTGTTAATGTTATTTTGAGGGAAAAAAAAATACCTAACGCACAAAAACGCGCGCGCAATTTGGCTTCGAAGAGGACAAAACCGAACAGGAGGACCCTTCCGATATTGTGCCCGTGATGTGTGCCAGATGAAGGTGAACGAAGCATTCGCGCTCCGATCGAACGCCGCGCCGTTTTAAGGGTTGGTGGAAAACGGTGATAAATTTAACCAACAAAAAAAAAAGACGAAAAAATAGAGAAAACATGCCTGCGGGACGCGGGTTGCGCGGATGGTTAACGATTTTTGCTAGCGCGTTTCTTAACTTTGTGCGTTGAATATGCAGGACGCAGGACTGGGTTTTTGGGTTAATTTTATTTCCAACAGGAATATAAAACCCTCTCTTCCTGTTCCGCCGAGCCTGGGTACCGTTAGAATGCGAGTGTTTGCGTTTGTGTGTGTGCTTTTTTTACGTTAGCAGCAGGAGGACCTCCACATACTGGGAAGAAACCGAAAAAAACCGAAAAAAGTAAATTAAATTATCCGTCAGATTTAGATAAAATCATCAACGCTCGAGAGGAAGCACGGTGCTGCATCATGCTGCACACACACATGCACACGCAATGTAGGAAATGCATTTTCATCCCTTTTTTCTTGTTCCTCTATCGCTATCGATTCCTCTAATTTTGACTGCATTCAAACGCACGGCGGCGCTACCGAAATCGAAAGGCGTGCCTTTCGGCTGGGCCACGCAAAGGTAAATAACTCTCTCTTTCTGTTTGCTCCTGCCCTGCCTGCTGCATCCCGTTAGGGCCGTATGCAACACCCGGGGGCCGCTGCACATCTCTAGCCGAGCGCTGGGCGGATATCGATCGCTGCTGCAACCCCGTTCGAGAGACGCGCGCGCCCTCCCGATGCTTTCCGATTCCGAACCATTCGCTGCACAGATGGCGGATTTTTAAAACACAAAAGCAATCGGGCCCGTGTGGCGCGGTTTACAGTTGGGCTCGATGGCTCGATGGCTCGATGGCTCGATTTGCAAACCAAATGCACCGTTAAAAGTGCATCCGTATGGTGCGTAGAATCTGTCGAACCACCGTTAGGCTTGGAGAATGTTTTTTGATCATGAGCAGCATGATAAGCTGGCTCCGGGAGATGGAAAAGTAATTTATATATTATTTTGAAGAATATTTAAAAAAAATAATATTTCAACATTTAAAAAAAAGCGAGTAAACTATGTTCAATCAGTTGAACAAATAATGGATCACCTTTGAAAGCTTGAAGAATGCCTGTCTGATCAGTTCCTGCTTCAACAAAAGAAGAATAATTAATTTGTTGACCGCCACATCGTCGAGCATCCGGGGTTTGCCTCTAACGAAACGTTTCCCACGAACTTGAAAGACTTTTTTTGCCTGGACGAACAAGGCAACAATTTTTGTTCCATTTTTTGTGTCACTGCAATAATGCCGCCAGGAACGCAACTACTTGCAGTTGCAGGGATGCAGTTCGGGTCATCGCCGGTGAAAGCGTAGGGAAAGACAGTTTAAAAAATCCCAGAATTAAACCATGCAACACACGTGAAAGGAAGGTTCGAAAGGACATGAGTTTCTTTACCTGCAAACCAAACCAACCGATGGCACCCTCCGGTGAGGTGGACTTCGGCAGTGGTCATTTGCCGAGGAGATTGTCCTCTGTTTGTCCCTGTTTGAAATTTGCCTGCACGGAACACGGTTGCCTTTCGAAAAATTGTCCCACGGTGATGATGAACCTTCTTGAGCGAGGGAGAGGAGATTTAAAAATTGCATCAAACCAAACAACCACTTGCTACGCTCGGGCACTGGTTCACATTTCTGGGCCATCTCGCACCGTTTATCACCCGGGTGCGGTTCGTTTTTCGCTTTCCGTCCCATTTGCATTCATTTTGTGTGTTTAATTGTGCAACCGCCGGTTTGGTGAATCGCAACACGGACTCAAAACACGACACCACGAGAGGTTGGATCGTTCGCGTGAATGTTTTATAATTATGATGAAAAACGCCACCCATCATGGAACGCAGGTGGTGGTGGTGGAAGAGGGAAAATTTAAAATACGATCACCGTGCAATAACTTAACGATGAAACATGTTTGTTTTGTCGTATTTTTGCGTCCAAACCCGGCCAGGCCTTACGTTGGCCGCCAGGTCGGTGTGTGCAACGTCGTTTGCGGTAACTCGGGCAAATATCTTTCGACCAGTGCGAGGCACCAGCTGCTGTAGTAAAAAGGTAACCCAAACCGCACCACTCCCATTCCATGTGTGGCTGTGATCAGCAGGTTGTGGTCGTTAAATTAAAACGAAGATAAACTTAACGTTAATCACATTTGAATATTACATTGTTTCGTTTCGTTAGAGGATGACATTTGCATCGGCGGCAAGGCGCTCGGTCATGATGGATGTGACGTGTTCGGAGGGTGATGGAGGAGGGGGAGGAGGGTGAGAGAGGGAAGACGACTTCTGGATTATATTTTCTGCTCCCAACTGGAACTAAACACGTGGTCGTTAGTTCCAGCGGCGACTGGTCACGCGGACGATACGGCATCGTGTGTGTGTGTGTGGAATCGTTCACATTCCAAGATTTCTTACCCATGAAAACAACAAACCCCAAGAACCGCATCATCATCATCGTGGACGACGTTGTTGCTTCCGACGGAAGCAGGGAAATTCGTAACTCCCAAAAACGGCTCCAACGCGGCCGGACTATCTTGAAATTAAAATCAAATTAGATAACCGTTGAACGACCTCGTGGAGCACTCATTTGAATGCTTATCCGAGAACCTTCCGAGCAGCAAGAAAAACCCGGCAGGCAGGGTTCTCTCGCCCAGTGGTTCGCTTTATGAGCTACCAGACGCAATATTTACATTATTAGAGCTTTTAAGCAGTAGTTTCATTTCGCCCATTCATCGGGTGGGGTTTGCTTCCGTTCGTTCCGTTGCAGCTTAAGCTTTTTTTTCCCCCGGGCGGGACGTAGCATTATGTTTCCCCACAACGTTCCGATTAATCAGTGCGCTCGGGGGCCAATCTAGGGGGATTATGCGCCGGTGTTTACGCACGCGCACTACATAGATAGCGCATCATAATTTCCATATGATTAATAAATGAAGCTGTTATCCACAAACTCTCGTTCCGGTCGCTTTCGCGGCTTGCGCCGGCTTCGTTGCGAGCTTATCTTGGTGGTTAGTTTTAAAGCTTCTGTTTTCTTTTCCCAAAACGTTTTTTTCATTTTGGCAATGGACTGAAAGGTGTGCAAATTTGCTTTCGTCTCATTTTTTGTTTGCTTTTCTGATGGGGAGCTCGTTTAAGTTCACCGCTCGTGTGCTTGTTAAAAGCGTCTGTTGTCGCATGAAAAATGTATCAGTTTGCTCATCGTGAAAAACCCCGCTTTCGGGGCCGTCGTCCGGCCGTTCGCTGACCACCGGCGCGGAGGTTGATGATCGGTAAGGTTACGCAAGCGAACGGTGAGCCGGGCTTTGCCAAGCGAGAAGCGCAAATGTTATTCAAAACAGAAGTGTAACAGCACCATCAACAATCATGTGACCTCGCGTGCGATCAGGGCAATCAATTACGACACCTTTTCCTAACTTCTGTTGCTCCGTTTTCGTCGCTGGCCAGGAGATTTCGCCTGTCGCTACCCAATTTGCCAACGGAGAGGAGATCAGCACAACCGGTGGCAGCTGCTGCGTTTCGTTTTGCTCGATGTCTTGTTTATTTTAATTATTTGCCTACCGATGTCAGCCAGACCGATCGGGGTTTAATTGCGATCGAGCCGCTGGCTTGGCTGGCATGGAGAATCGTTTATCAAAGCGTCTAAATTCATTCCCCTTTCGTTTGAGTGTGTTTATCTTTTTTATCAAAAATGTGCTTTCAGTTTTTGGGTAGCTATGTGGTAAGCAGCTTAATTACCTTATGCAAAAGTGAACCCTTTTTCCTGCCGAAATACATCGTAATTTGCTTCCGATTCAGAAATGAGCAATTTTTCTTACCCAAATTTCCACACGCGCTACACGAGCTCGAACAGAACGGGTCTTTCTTGTCTTGCCTGTTGCTGTTGTTTTGAAATGAATAAACAATTAAAACATAAAGCAGCATTAAACAAGCACGCTCATAAATATTATGATTTTCATAACATTTCCCTCCGAAGCGTATGCTGCGAGAAACGGGGTAAAATATGTGATGCTCGCTGGCTGGCGGTTTTCAAATGTTATGCTAATATCCCGATCGAGGCATGTTTTTGGGATGATGTGTTTTGCTATTTTCCTCCCTCGTCTGAGGCAAACCCCTCGGATCGGATCGCCACCGCTTGGGAGACCTTAATCGAGTTCCGTTTTTCACCCGGTGGCCGAGAAGACAAAAAAATGTTTGGTTGGATTATTATAAACGAATTATTGGACTGGAAATAGGAAACGCTCATTTGTGGTCGATGAGCGGACGAACGCTGAACAAAAAGCGCTCTGTTTACATTAAACTCGATCGGCTATTCGACTATTTTTGGTGGAGATAATTTGAAGGCTAGCTAAACACACGACACATGCTATATAATGATAACACACGAGAGCCGCTTCTTTCTCGAACGAAGTAATTGACTTGAATTGGAGGTTAAGCGATAGGAAGTGGGACTTAATCACTTTATCATCCGCGAGGTGGATAGGGTAAAAGTATTAATAGGGTTTCGCTCCCATTTGACAGAATGTTTAGAAAGGCAAGTCAAGAGATGGAGCGTTCTGATTAGCATAATGCATGGGAATGTCTTGGAAACAACAAACGAGGGTCAAGGGTTAGGAACGTGTGTTCCTCTAGAAAGGGTGGGTGTGAAAGACATGCAGGGCGGAGCACTAGCGTGTGCAAAGACGTGCCAAGACATGCGTCGGGTCGGGGGAATTTATGATGTGGTTTCATGGCAGGTGAGAATGCGTGTGTTTATTCTTTAATGCACAATAATCATGTCATGATTTGCCGCGATTTGTAGTGTCTACAGGCGCTGTGGCACTTGGAAGCGATGCAATTTTCGTCTTACTTTCTCGTCTCTCGCGGCACAGCATTCCCGGTGGAAGGTGGGCTAGTGATAGATAGACGAAAAGGTGAATAAAGCGCTTTATTTTGTTCATGTTCCGTGCCTCAATCACGCGGCGTAGATGCGATTTTCACGCGGTCGGGAATTATTTCCCCGTTTTCGATACACTCGAACGCAGGCAACAAAGGAAATAAGCCTCTCTTGAGCCACCACTCCGAACGGTCGGCTTTCATATGGCGAGTAGCTGATTCATTAATAATATTTCTCGTTGAAATACATATCCCCGAATCCTTTGTTCGCTTGGCGCTGGATTGCATTCTACTGCATTTCCATACACGCAGCAACACCGAGCCCGGAACGAACAGGGATTCTTTTACGCGTGAAGGTTTTTTTTCTTCTCTCTCCAGGCTCTGTAACAACGGATTTATTTCCAAAAAAGATTCGATATTGCGTAGATTTTTTGGCCCCAAACAAAAGACGACCAATATGACAGTTGCTATGATGACGATGGCTCGATGGCTTCGGCGAAGAGGAAGACGTGTTCTCACACACATCAATTTGCCTCTCGAATTTCGGGCTCGGAGTGCTTGGAAAGGAAAAAAGAGAAATCCGGCGAAAGAAAGAAAAAACCTCATGCACCGGGGTGATGCATGATTAATCCCCTTTTTGCGTACCGGACGGACGGAGGTAGCTCGCACCCGGGGGACAATAGAGAAGCGCTGCGATGGATTTCCGAACCGAATTTCTCACAAAAATCCACATTTTTCCCCGTAAAAAACAAACGCTGCATGCTGCATCCCTTTTCGGGTACCCGTTGCACTGGTAGTTCACCCCTGCGGTAGTTGCATGATTTTGCTGCCGTTTGTTGCGAAATGAAACTGAAAATTTTATATATACATTAACTCCTTTTTTTGCTTTTTTTTTCGTTGGCTTCTGAAAACGGTTTAAATGACCCAAAAAAAATCATTCTCATCGAATCTAACGAGCTGCTTTCGGTGAAGCCGTTACGCCGTTACGAGGAGTCCCTTTTTAGCGCAATTTCAAAACTGCGTTGCAAAAAGGTTTTTTAAAACTTTCCTAGCGCTTCTTGCCTACCTTATTTACTTTAACCCTCTTCAAAGCTTCACAGCGATGTGTGAAGATTTTTTTTTTGGTGAAAAAATGCTAACGAAAATCGTAAAACTATTGCACCATAAAGTGTGCAACGTGCTTTCCCGCGCTCTTCGCGAGCGGCAATGAGTCGGAAAAGTGTGCGTTAATACTGTTTGATGCGTCCTAAAGACGCTACATCTTTTCTTGTGGCAACCAAAAAAACCTGCCTGTAGTGTTGGAGTAGTGCGTAGACACACACACAAAAAAACCGTTGCTTCTTCTTTCACACCACACGGCTCACACTCACAGGACGGGCAATCGAGAACGCACATTTGCTATAAAAGTTTATTTCCGCGCGTTATAGCGCGTGATTTTTTCGTTCTGAGCCGCGGCGATGGCGCATCATTTGCTGCTTGTCAGTTTTGACTTGCAGATCGTGTCGATCTGGCCCGGCGAGGGCAATGAAAAGTAGGTAATCCGTCCGTTTTTAAACAGTCCCGAAAAAAGAGGCAAATAAAACTTTTTTATTTCCCCAGCTGCGGCCAGCGAGAAGCAACAAAATGACCACACAACAAAAAAAAAAAAGAATCAAAAAACATCGTAACAACCTCCCGAACTGAACATAAAACGGTACGTCCGACGTGTAATTAACATAACAACAAATTATTTGAATAAAAAGATTATTAAAATGACATAAAAACAAGTGACTGCCAAAGAGGCAGCCACGCACGCACACCATTAGACGGAAGCCGTGTGCCCGTGTGCGACGGAAAGTGTCGGTTGCTTGGGGTTCTTTTTTTCCGGTACGGAATTTGAATAAACCCTGGCGAATTCGAGCGTAGAGGTTTGCGGGACTTAGCGGGTTAGCTTCCACAGGAGCTTGTAATGACGTTTAATGTCTTAATCGTAAAATAAAGAGTGTAATTGTGACCGGAACCATCACCATTATCATTCGCCCGGTGGCGCACTGAGTGGCTGAGAAATGGGCGCGAAAAACGTGCGCAATGTCCGATAGGAGGAGGAAAACCCGCTGCCCGCTTTTCCTCCTCGAGTGCCAAAAAAAAACACACACACACACAAACACTCGCGCTGGCTCTTTCCGGTTGGTTCGTGCACCGGCCCGGCCCGAGGAATAAATTGTTCGTGGTCAAAAAGTTTTACGATTATTTAAATTCCGATGCGCGGACACCACGAAATGTCCTAAACATGGGATGAGCCCGGGATAAGGCGCCATAAAGGTGCGTTTTAATAGCGCCGAGTGGCCAAGTCGGCCGGTTGGGAAGGCGAAATTTAACGCTCGTAAAAAATTAACAAAGTTCATGCCGGCGCCTGGCCTGCGTTCGGTGGGCCAGCGTGTAAAATCACTCATCCAGATCACCTCAGGCCCGGTCCGGGTCGGGTTCGATGTTCGCCTCATAATTAGTGGCTACATTCCGGAGAGATAAAAAAGCCAACCAGGGCAAGCGTGAATGAAAAGTGTGCGCGATCTTGACGTTGCATTGCATGTTGCAGAATGTTGCAGAAGTTCACTTTGCAGCTGTCATTGCCGTTTGCTACGATATATAAGCTCATTGATTGAGGTTTTCAGAAAGAAGGAAGAGAATGTTCAATGCAAGAAAACATAACAATTTAATGAATTAAAATAAATTGAAGATTTTGAGCTTTCAATTAATTTGTTGGAAAATTTTGATCGCTTCCAAATTAGAATAAAAATATCTTAAATAGTATGATCAGTATAAAATCAAAACCAACTTCTATCCGCTCGACGGTGCAACAGCATGTAAATAGTTTTATTTGCTTCGCCCGATGATTCACCACCGGTTATCGGTATATTACTTAAGCAAAAACAACCAGCTCAACTCGAACTATCGCTTACCGCACGCCACAAAACGCGCGTGTCCGCGCATGTGCTAATCATGCAACGGAAAAAATAGCCTCCAAAATGATGTAATCGCATTTAAAACATACACACGCGCAGTCGTGGCGCTTGGTGAGATATTAAATAAATGCACACGCATCAACGCATAACATTTAAAGCAGACTCATCCAGCCACTGCACGGTGCGTTACGAAAAGCGAGAAACGTATCGCCACCGGGCTGGGTGTCTGCGTGTTCGTCTCTCACCTGTCCAAGCTTTCCATTTCCACGGAGGCATTTCGGACAATCGTTTTACGGAGTCAATCGTTTGCACTATCAGCGAGGAAAACGGATCGACAGCAACGGGCATGGTGTCACTTGAGACGCTTCGGGGTACGAATATAATAAAACGCCTATGGAAAACAGACTCGCAAGTCGTAAAACGACAGAGAAAGGTAAACACCGGGGGAATGTTGGACGGCTCTGCGAAGCGTGGCGGTGGAAGGTTTAATCATAAAATTATTATGAACCATTTCCTTTTTCGACCTCGTTGTGGTGGTGGCGGTGATGTTAGTGATCTGCTGCAGGGGGAGGTTCGACCGGCGTCACAGCTCATAATTTCCTCTAATACAAATATTCAAATCAAGCAGGCAAGATATGTAAACCATGTTTCCTCACCGAGCACCTTTCGATTTCCACCCGACTCAGGCACGACCTTCTCCCCTTTTCCCTCAATCCTCTCCACCGGCAACCGGTGTTGAATATGTTGCGGTTGGATAAGCGACGAAATAAACAAATATACATACGCACATCGAACCACCTTCCCTCGGAGAAGGTGGAACAGGTGAAGAAGGAGAAGGAGAAGTTGCGCGATACGCGAGATTATTGCAATGTGCAGCCACAGGAAATTTGCATGAGCGCATCAATTCAAATGAGATACCTGTGTGCGATCATGTAGTTTTGTTTTTTTTTTTTCGGCACGATACCCCGCGAGAAAGGGTTCGTCGCTTGCTGCTGCGGACGATAATTTATGATGGATGATGACGGCAAGTTCGCGCCACGCAACGCGCTGTAAAATGCAAATTACAGCCGACGCTGAAGCGAGCAGTATTTAATTTTAAAGCTCGTAAAAAAATTATCCCTGATCATAAGTTCCATAATCCTCCCGTGGAAGGTTTTGTGCGGGAAACGGTAATGACCGCCAGGGAGGATCGCCTCTCTCTCCCCCGGGGGTAATTGTGGACCCGGTCCGACCCCCCCTCCACTCCGTGCCGCCTTCCGAAGGGATGAGCTTAATGCAACATGACAAGTGCGCAAAGGGAAAAGTGGTGCAAAAGAACACATTCTCAAGCCTCCTCGGTGAAAGACGTTCAGGTTTGCAGTCTGAGTTGTGTCTGACGAGGAAGGGGGGAGAGGGGGTATGTTTGCTTATCTCGGTCACGAACGCGTTACCGAGACCCAACCGTCGTGCCCAGGGCCCAGCGACTGACAAATATGACGTGCTTATTCAAAATACGATACGCACTAATTATTTTGTAAATTTTTTAATATGTATGATGCCCCTTAATGTGGTACGAATGGCTAAACTGGTGGTGGACATGGAGGGGTTGCAGTGGTGGGGCTTTTTTTAAGGAAAGCCCCATGTCCGATCTTTTCGCAATCGTATTTTTCGTCTGTTGTAGGTTGTAGATTTTTATGAACGCGTGCTTGCGAGGATTCCGACGCAAGTGCTTCGGGGTGAATTTTTGCGTTTTTGTTTTTTACAACAACCCATTTACCTGTTACGTTCGATTACGACCGAGAAGAAAGAGAAAGAAAGAGAGAGAGAGAGAGAATGAGAGGGAGATTTTTCATTCGGTATGGCAACAGGATGAAAGCGAACATCGGAAACTTTCACAGCCGCTGTGTGGTTTCAGTTGCCTGTCGCTTTGCATGTCGATCCGGTGAGGTTGGGTAATCTTTCTTCGGGAAAAATATATCCGGTTTTCCAACAATATCGTTGCGGGACGGGAAAAAGAGTTTAAACTCAAGCGAATAAAAATAACAAACGCGTTCCCAATACCCCTCGATGCTTCGGCTGTGAAAAGAATGCTCCAAAAATGGGACCGAAGCAGGCCGCCTTTTGAATTTTTCATGAGCCCAATTTCGGCACAGGGATGCAACGCCGCGAATGTGAACCGCTTTGAAGTACGCCTCGACTGTGATCGTACCGATCGTTGCCGGGTTGCCGCTGCCGGGAACGGAAAAATATTAAAAACTCAACCTAATTGAACCGACGATCGATCGTTTTTCGTGAGCAGCGGTCTCGGCCTCGTTCTGCTTACTGTTTGATCTTTCATGCAAAGCGACGCAGCGCTAGAGCGCTTTCCCATCCCAGTTGGCGGGATCGTCGATCTGTGACCTCCGGGTTGTTTTACTTCGTCGTGCCGTCTCTCGCTCAAACACCGGCTAGATGGCGGCGAAAAAACGCAAAAAAGCACAACAGCAGTGGCGCTTAGAAAAGAAAAGAGCCCGTCAGAACGCAACGGTGGGGAGGAAAAATGAGCACAATCATCTTAATATTGAAATGAAAACAAATTAATTAATCATAGCTGCGTTTTCAGCCAAGTCACGAATCAATTTATATGAAAAAGGGGTTCATTTGGATGCGCGGCCGCTTCTTCGATGCCCTTGGTGCGAGCGAAACGAAACCCACCCCGTATTCCCATACGTTTCAGGGGTTTTTACTTCTGCATGGGCCGAGTGGGACGGTGGGCTGGGGGGTTGGGGATGAAAAATTTGCATCTGCAGTCGCTCCCAAAATGATGGAAATAAATCAAACCATATCTGGGGGAAATCTTGCACGTTGCATTCGCCCCGCTAACGGCACACCGTGATGATTGCTTTCGGAGAGTGTTTTGAGAAGGAACCGGCCCTTGAACCAGCTTGCAATGGTGGTAATTCTCTCAGCTTAACGCCTTCAAATTTTAACCGAACGGGAAAGCAAATAGCATCCGGCTGAGGCTTCGTCAGAAATCAAGCAAGGAGCAAGAGGCACACCAACACGCACACAACAAAGGAGAGAGCGAAAGAGAGAGAGAGATGGAAGAGAAGGACTCATAGCTCTTAACACTCCTCTTCGGAAGAAAAGTCTGAGAAACTAATTAAAACTTGTTCTCATTCTCAATTTAAGGCTTATACGGTAATTCTTCATTATTCAGCCCTTGGAACACGCGTGATGGTGTTTAGTGTGGGTAAGCCGGCGACGGAAGAATTTCCGTATTTATTTGTTGCCTTACTTGTGTTTTGTTCTCCTTCCTCGCTTCTTCCTTGCACTTGCCTTTACTGTCCAGCGACCGTTCGGGATGCATTCGTGCTGATCCTTGTGCAAGTGTGTGCAAGTGGAAGGCACGTTTTTGGGTGATCCATTCACAACCATTTGTCTGGGTCTGGGATGGTTGGGAGTCGTTTTCGGATGCCCGTTAGAGGATATGGTATTATTGACCCAACCGTTCCGGTGTGCAAAAGGTCAGAGCACGAGTAATCTTCGTTTAAAGTGATTGCGTTTTTAAGTTGGTGATATCTGCGAGAATGACCACGTTGCTTTCGGGAATAATTACCGCTTAGCAGCGCATGTTAATGATCACATTTGAATAAATGAACCCGTGAACCCGTTCCCACCGATCCGTTTGTGAAATGAGCGGAGATGGGAGATGTTAGAAAATTGTCTCTCATTTGCACAAAACACTACGATAAGCTCGCTGGAGCTGGTCAACATGATTTGCTTAACGCCATCTCTCATCTTTTCCTAACCCGGTCCCAAGTCCATCGGAACGATCATCGATCATTACCGGCAACGCTGGGCACAATGTTTGATAAATTAATTATTCGGTCTTGCCCCAACGAAACACTAGCGAACTAATTACAATATCGTTTGGACTCAATTACCATCGCCACGAAATGTGTATTCACCTGCAAAACGCTTTTCGATGATGCGCTGTGCGATGGCAGGAGCCGCCTGCTCGTGTGCCTGTGTTGGTGCGGAGAGATTAGAGGGCCCAAAATTTGATGAGATTTGCTTAATTATCGCACCGCTAGCAGCGGCGTTTGTTCCTTTCACCCGCCCGGAGGCCCGGCGCCCCCGAAGGAAATTAATCAAATGAAGACATCAAAGTTCCCCCGTCTCGGCCCCGGAGGTTGTTGGCCAAAGGAAAAGCTCCTAGGAGCGAGCCGAAAAATTAATCAAAATTTCAATTCAACCAAAGACCCCGGCATAGACGCTAGACAATTCGCGGTTTGGGAGGCGTTTGTGTGTTGCGGCCCAAATGGGGCACTAATTATTCATTCGATCGACGCGGAACCGGCGTGGTACCGGTCCTTTGAGCCTTTGGGGCAGCGCAGTGCAAAGTAAAACCGCCAGGATTGTTTAATTACACTTGACCCAAATATGTGCACACCCGTGGCGGATGGTGTGGCAATCGAGCGAACGAGCTGGGGATAAAATCACCATAAAATCGGGTTCCTCGCTTGCGAACGGTAGAATTTAAAGAATTTTATTCCGTTGTTTCAAAGGAGCCGTTTTTTTCCTCCGGATCTTCCTCGCCGGGCATAAAAAAGACGTCGTTTGTCGCACGGTGCGCGGGCTGGTAGCTTTCATCGCCGGGATCACTTTCTTATGCGCATTTCGATTGATGGATTCGATGCGATGCGTGAGTGTGTCCGAATGTTGACTCGAAATCCGAACCCACCGGGCGGTACGATCAAACAGACTCGCACCGTGCCGCAACGACGAACCCAAGGATGTGTGAAGCGGAAGGAGAACAGGGAGTCTAATTATTGCACATGTTGCTGGCTTCCGAAAACGGTGTGACCGATTTCTGCCACCGGATTGATTCTTCTTGCCGGCTGCCTGCATCTCATAACATCATTTTTTTTCTCCCCTTCTCCCGCCCCGTTAAAGTCGATGAATCGGCCCGACCGCTTTGCTCCTCCTGAAACCGGTCCTCCAATCGGCTATTGTTTCATTGGGGTTGGGTTTTTTGTTGCTCTTGTCCCGTTTTGTTGTGCCGGTTTTTGCATTGCGCTTTTGCGATTGTTTTGTGTGTGCCGCAAACGCGAATTCACCGCCGTGTCGGGTTGGGAGCTTATTTATACGTAAATGTTTTGATTGATTACATTAGCGAGCCGGGGACATCGGGATTCGGTTCCTGGCAGCGGCTGGGTGCTTTTTCATCTCTCCCCCTGCTCGAACGTCGATCGATCTTTGCGCTGGTGTTGGGGATTAGAGATCCTCCATCGAAGCGAAAGATGGCTACCGTGCAGCAGTCGTAGCGCGAACGGGTAAAGATTAAAAACGAATCAAACTGACGAACGATTTGATGGCGGCGCTCGTCTCTTTTTGGAGGTATTTGTTTTTCTTTTTGAGTGTCTGTGCCCGCGTGGAATTCGACCGAGAAGTCACAACGGCATCCAACATTCCACACAGGCAAGATGAATCGAATGACATTGACGCAGAACACAAAAAGCAAGAGAAGAAAAAAATCACCCAAAAACATGCTCGCCCTCTATAATTACTATTCAAATCACAATATTTAAATTTGATTTTTTTCTCCCTCTACCCAACTTTTGGGGGTAGAGTCTTTGCGGCAAACACGAAATCATCATTTGCTCTGATGTCGATCGGGTTCGAGAAGCCAGACCCGAGTCCAATTACGGTTACGGTTAGTCGCGGCCTCGCGGTGTAAGACATAGTAAGCGGCTTGGGTTGTTTTCTTCCCTGTCCAGGTTTTGAACCAACAGAAAAAAAACCCCGTAGGCAAAATGACAAAATCAGAATCTGATCTGCGTGTTTCCGTGTGCGCCAGCGGGTCAAAATCACGGCACGGAGCGCCAGGGTTACAATTATAAACACATTACGCGTACAGCTCGGATATGGCTGTCGATTTGGAGATTCAGGAAAGGACACACATGTCGGCCCGGTGGTTCTGAAAATGCTCCAAAAAGCCACGACTGCTGCTCGGAAGAACTCGGGTCGCGGGGCAATATTTTCCACACAATATTTCTCTCATGATCATCAAAATATGAAGGAAAAAGAAACGAAACCTTCAACACCCCGTGACGGATGTCGCTTTTGTTGTACCATTTACACTCCATCTCGCGGCGTTTCGTTTGCCGCATCATCAGCGTCGAGAGGGTCCGAGCCGCGTGGCTCATCAGGCGCGGTTGTGTTGTTTTGATTATTCAAATTAAACTACACGATTAACCTCATCCCCGGAGCTCATCAACGCCCGATCGGTCGCCCGCGCTCGCTTGGTGCAGCGGTCGAGAACACATTTGAATGAGCCGCTACGATGACGATAATTACCATTACGACCGTGGCTTGGGTAATCTGCGCGAGAGCTTAGTAAATCAAAACAACCGTCGCAGGCCGGCTGATGATCAGCTGTGGGCGAAGATGGTTCGAGCTTGTACTGCTGATGCCGATATTAGCCGGCATGGGTTTTAGTATCGGGGTATTATGAAAATTAAACTTCTACAAAGCGAAGCGGACGGAATAATTATGATAATGGCGTGAGGGCGCTCGGTCTCGCAATGGTGTCATTTATTATATTCAAATTGGAGCACAAACATTCATTCATTTACTTTTAGTGCGGCGCAATGGCAGCGACACAATGTTTCTTCTTCGCATAAACACAAAACATAACCATTCCATCGCCATCGTCGTCGTCATCGTCGTTGCTGCTGCTGCTGGTCACACGCAGTTCTCTTTAATTTCTCATTATTTTAATACATTACAGCGCGGTTGCTTTTCTCGCGGTTGCTCTTCATCAAGATATTAGAAACTGACCTCCATAATCGGATGCATCGTCGTCGCAACGCCGTGCGTGTGTACGTTTCCCAGCGCGCACCGAACTTAGGAGGCTCGTTGCTTGCCAGGCAATTGTGTTTTTGTTGATTACTGGATGGGGAGGAGGCGCCGAACCCGAAAAGGAAATATTCCATCGTCACGCGGAATGGGAACGAACGACCAAGTTCTCACCAAGTGATCCCACTCTATCTCTCTCTCTCTCTCTCTCGCCCTTTCTTTCTCGCTCTTTTTGAAGAAAATCTAAAAATTAAGATAAACTGTTTTTTAAATTTATCTTCCACTCACCATCACGGAGGTGAAACCGCGCGCGTCGCGTCGTCACACGAGATTTCGACATTTCTTGGCTCGAAAAACATGATCACGCATTCGCTCGTGGCGATCGTGGCGTGGCGATAGAGTGTAAATAGAATTAGAAAACAATAGCTGAAGCACACGTCGAACACGCCACCACCAGTTTTCCGAAGGTGTCAGAAGGTCACGGGATCGACGGTTATGCAAAAATGGTTGGTGGCGCCAGGGCGACGTTCGAGGGCGCGTTTCCGGTCCGATAACATGCGACCAGTTTCATTCAAAGTGAAATTCATGAATGAAATCCCACAAACAGGTACGCGAGCTGCATCGTCCACCGTCCAAAATGCGCCCAAAAGGCAACATAATCCGCCCGGCATGAATGGGGCGCGGCGGGAAAACGAGAATCGCACAAGAACTCGTTCCCGGTGGGATACGCTTGCAGCGAAACCAGTCAACCGCCCGTCGGCGAAACCCGGCCTCGGGCGGCTCCTCCGTTGCCGCTTTCGGGGTTGTAATAAATTTGGCGATTTGATTAGAAAAACTTCATTTCGAGGAACGGGGAAACGGCGTTCCCGTGGGTCGGCGCGATCGTTACCTTTCCGGGAGGTGGTTACACTCATAAAGCGCATAATTATAGGTCACGCGAAAACAGAACACTGTCGGACGAAGGATGGATCGGGCCGAAAAAAGACAAAACAAAAAAGCACAATGAAACCTAAATCACAACTCCTCGATTTTCGAAGGCCTTTTTCTCAGGGCCGTCGAGGTTCGTCGCTTAGGAAGCGAGTGTTTCCGAGAGCAGCCTCTCGCCGGCGGTGTGGATGGATCGATGGATCGAAACGTTAATGAGAACAGGAAATGCAGCTTCTCGGTTGCAATTCGCTATGCGCCCGACGCTGGCGAGCCCTCGACTGTCTCGATATCGAACAAAAACACAGACTTCCGCCGTGGAAAGAAATTAATAAAATTATGGTGAGAATTCTAACCGTGCCGACTCAAGCTATTTGATTGATGAGAGACGATCGTTCGGATTATTAATGATGTGATCGATTCATAAACAGCCGCTTTGGCCGGTGCGCTCTCGTTACAATCATTATCGTAAGGTCGTTTAGGCAAGCTAATGAGTGCATTCGGAAGTACGTACTGGCGGTGCATCAAATTCATGCCTTTTAATTACCCCCTTGGCAATCCATATTTGCCTTCGGACTCGAAACGTGACTATTTAAATCGCGGTACCGCGATCGCGATTGGGATCGACCGAAACGTCGGCTTCACTCCGGCAACGCCAACAAGCACGCCGACATCGGCAATTAATAAATTGATATGTACTTAAAAATATTAACGATCGACGCACACAAAGGTACTAATTAAAATGTCGTTGAACGCGTGAGCATGGGTGGATTGGGATGGGGGAGGGCCTGATTGGGATGGGGCAGAAGACTTTTCAATTATAGCTTCTCCTTCACCCAGGTATCGGGAGGGGAAAGCCGGTGAGCAAGTGCATCCAAGTGAGCCAGGGACAACCTTGACGCGATGCAACCTTGACGCACTCGCTAAAGAAGACATTCATTGACGAGCGGGATAAGACCGGGCGGGCTGGTGAACGGATGGTGGTGTCATAATGGCTTACTCAGGGGGTGAACTTAGTTGGAAGCAAGGGAAAATTAAAAAAAAAACACACACACACACAAACACATCTCCAGATTGCTCCACCTCAACCACACCGACGGCGGATCTCCGGAAGCCAAAACGGTAAAATGTAAAACTCAAACGAAAATGTGGCAACGAATTAAGATAACGCCGCGAGTAGATGGATGGAAGGAATCTTCCCGGCGCGACGAACCCCCGACGATACGCGCGATTTAGATGGTGGATAAGCAAATTTTGGGCCTGTTGGGTGAGCTCTCTTTACTTTGAGGGATTCTTTGCCGAGCAACCACGTATTTGTCCCCTTCGCCAACGCAACCGACTGGAACAATCGTCGTTTTTTTTGTAAAGCTCGATCTTTCTCTCTCTCTCTCCCTCTCACCCGTTCTGTTGGTATTTGTTAAGTGCTGGTTGCGGTTGTTTTCATACATCCCAAGTGTACGTCTATTCAAATTAGAGACCCGGCGCTCGGGGGTTGTAAAGCTGCATGATTTATGCCCCAAAGAGGAGCCCTCGGACACGAGCACATAAATGTCTTCATTACAAATTTCGTTCATTATAGTTTTACGAGCCCGGGCTCACTTTCTTGGAGAGGGAGACAAGGAGACGAAAAAAAAAGTGCTCGCGAATGTGTCCAGCTGCGAAAGCGCAGTGTTTGGTTTGATATTTACATACGCCTCGGGGTTTGACAGGCTTCTGCACGACCCGACCCAACCAAACGCCTTTCGTGGCCTAATTAATGAAAGTCATGCTAATTTCACGAGACAATCATCGCACGAGTAGCCAAGGCATTGCATTACGAGGCAAGCAAACACCAGGGCGAGAGAATGTCCAGGGCCGACTTCCGCTCGCTTGGTACTGGGCTTGTTAACGTCGCTCTCAATTTGGGATGCATCACCGTGTGTCCGGGGAAGCAACCGAACGAATTGAGGAAAGAAAGGTACCAAGGCATAAACAAACACACACACACACACACACACACACACACGCACCTGTCATATATCCCATAATTATCGAATTGTTGAGCTGATCCCGAAACTTTCGCACTCAAGGGTTGTGGTTGTGGTTTTGCTTCGGGGCGTCTTTGCCATTAAAGTGGCGATGTGTAGTCACTCGTACGAAACAGGAACCCGCCTGCACCGCCAGGGCCCTCACGCGCTGGACACGAATGCTCACGCAGAAAGGCATGAGAAATGTTAATGTCTTGTAGTGGTTAAGTGGTGGCCGGGAGCTTATCTGCATGCCGCACGGCGATCATCATCAGCAGCAGGCTGGCTCATCAGCATATCCACCCAACCGGAGGACACCTCCCGGCCGCTTTCCACCTGCTAATGTAAATCATCTCTCCACCTCCTCCACCTCCTCCCACGCTCCTGCGCGACCCAAACGTAGTCAAATGATATGATGTATTAAGACAATCATTCGTAGGCAAAGTCGTTCATCTTTTTCCAACGTCGCTTTTCCTCTCCCGCACCGCTTTTTGCGACTATCGTTCCCGGTGTGAGCTTGCGCAAAAAAAAAAAAAGAAGCAACCCGAAAGCCCACCCAAACCCAGCGGATATAATTTAATTATTTTCGTTTGGGTTTGTTAATTGCACACTTTATAGGCTACTCCCTCCAGAAGGGGCAGGGGAAAATTTGTGCGACCGCGATACGATGCGATTTCCGCACCGCAAACAAATGAGCAGCGAACGGGTGTTTTTCTCGTTTCCCATTCGGTTCGGTTCTGTTCCGTTGGCTCATTTTTCACCTGACATCGTAACGTTTAGTTTCGTTGTGCTTTTTGTTTTCATTTCTATTTACATTCCGCTTTCGTAGAGTTCTTCATTCAACGGGGATGCTTTCCTACTGTTCCCGGGGAGCTTTTCCTGCTGTCGCACTTTTAAGCAAAACCGAAGGATGTGTTCTG
>KI915043.1:13970374-14199245 GCA_000473445.2 Anopheles farauti
CTTATTATAATTTCACGCTTCGCTGCACGTCTTGCGCTGTGTCTTGAGCAGGTGAAGCGACTCGAACATCATTAGTTTCGTGAATCTGTTCCACGCTCTTGCCGCGTGTGTCGCAAGCATTCTTTAATTTAAAATGTTCTCACATTGTCTTGATTATCCGTGAAGTTTTTTTTTGCGCGGGACATATTGCTTTCGTTGCCGCAAGACTCCCACCATGACCAATAACAGATTTATTTCTGCATGTTTCACTGGCTACCTCCACGTGCCCGCGGGCTTTCCCGCTTCATCCCGAAGTGTGTTCTAAGGCATTTCATTTTAATTACACACGTGGGTAATTAATATTCAATCTTTCCGTGCCTTACACTGCTCCACATCGCCATCGGACGGTCGGTGCCGGAAGCTAGCACTTAAAATGTAAAAACAATTAAAACGACCACTCGGATGCATCGTTCCGAGTAGTACAAATTGTCATTTGAATAAAGGTACAAATTAGAATACGGCTCAGCTTCGTTCTTCTATTCAAGCCCGCACTTTCTTCCCCCATTTCGAAGCCCTTTTTCTACCAAAGCACGAAATCGTTTCATTCAGTGCAGCTGAGCAAGACCGACTGCTTCCACCGCGATGGAAAATGCATGAATGAATACCGGACGATATTAAGCATCTCCAGCATGGGACCGGCATGTGAGGAAAGATAATGATGAGCAGATTGAAAACTGATCAATGTGACGAGACCAAAACACACACACACGCGTGCGCGCTCGCCGACAATGTATGTAAGCAAAGCGATCGGGGCAATCACGAGGCTCCCATCGATCGATCGCGGTTCATGCGGCATGATGAAAAGCGCCGATGATGAAGGTTGCATGTAGAGCGGCATTAATCGAAAATGTAAACAAAAACGCAGCGCCACATCCCATTTTCTTCCCCTCTGTTATTTTGTTTTTCGACAAAAACGGCAAGTGTTTTAATTAAAGTGAGAAATATTCATACCACAGCGCGCTTGGCGTGTGAGGAAAGGAGCCCGCTCCCGATTTTGAATGCTTGTGGGTTCCGGACTGGGGAGAGCCCGTGTGAACCAACCGGGTAGCCTGATTTGTATTGAGGCGCCGGCTCTTTTTCGTGGGACAACAAGAGGAGCAGGGCAACAAGCTTATGTTATACCGAAATCAACACAATTTGAAAATCATCATACGCTTGCGGCGGAGCAGGGGGGAAAAAAACACGGTGCGAGGGCGATGACGACCATCGCCCGGGCAACGCATGAATGAAAACCGTCCACGGCGACCGGGATGGTGATGAAAAAATGCGTACGTTGCATGCAGCCCGGGGGTGCCCCGGGTCGATTGAATTAAATCGGAAATGATGTGGAAAAATTTAGCCAATTCTTGGTCATGCCAACCGTTGAATATGGGGCTCTTTCCCGCGCAACAGATTCTTTCAGGGCGATGGTGAGAGACATAGCGAGCGGGGTGGGAGGGAGGGGACAAAAATCTAGTTCATCAGGCGTCTCAGGCTAGTGAAAAGATGGCTTGTTGCGTCAAAAAGCCTCGGGACAGCAACCGGGCAGCGCTTTGCCGCTTCTTTTGTTAGTCTTCCACCGGTATGTGCTGGCTTCCTGGCTGTCTTCCGTGGCGCTTGTCGAAGAAAACCGTGGCTCAACAGATGCCCGCACAATTCATAACAAGGTGAATGAACCATGCAGATTACAATACACCATGACCGTTCGGTTTTTATTGCAAACACATACGAAAAAAAAGCTGGAACCGCTTGAACCAATTTATCTCCGGCCAAGGGAAAATGGGAAAGAAAGGGAGCGGTTCAAGATTATTAATCTAAAGTTTTATTAAATTGGCTATTCATTTGTTTGGTTTTAAAACCATAAACATATTATCTCGTTGTTGTTGTTTTTTTTCCCCATTTCCAGTTAAATTGTCTTCTGAACAAATCCTTTTTGGGGAAAAATGGGAAAGCACACAGGGAACAGGGAACACAAAGTATCGACCGGCTGGAGCTGTTGTTGTCATCGACGGCTGGCTCGTCCCGACCTCCCGATGGTAATCGAGACACTGATTCACAGATCCCGCGTCTGGTTTGTAGCAAATTAAACACGCTTCGCGTCCGTCATTATCATCGTCGGCTCGCTCGCAAAAAAAAGGGATCGCACCCGTCCGAGAAGCGATCAGCTTTTGTCGGTCATCATTTGTACGGCGAGTTCGTCGCTGGCGCTTCAAGGCGGCGCTTCAGCTCTCCCCTGTTTAAGGTTTCGCCGCCCGGATAGAGCCATAAAACTTTGCTGTAAGCAACTGTCAAAATATTTATGGGCGCTTCGGATGAGGGAGACGAACCCTTCGTCGAGCGGATCCCAACGTTGCGCCCCGTAATCTCGATCCGGCTCCAAGAAATTAAGGCACGGATCAAAATCAGACCGACCGAGAAAAGCGCTCGACAAATGACATAAATCATAATTTAAATTAAACGACTTTTTATTGCCCCGTGGCGCTGGCGCGCGGTAAACATCCATTTGTCAGAACACTTTCCACGAGCGCCACGAAATTTGTAGACGATTCTATGCCGTGTGCACTCAGTGATTTTCGCCGTGCGGAGGGCGCAATCGCCGGTGCAACAGACGATCGCACGGAAAACGGCGACGCAGCCGTGTGCTTTTGTTGCAGATTATTACAAATTGCAACTTCAAATTAAATAATAAATGAATTCATTAAACTGTGATATTTCGCAGCGTGGCGCGTTGGGTGTACCGCCGAGCGGCAACGAACGAAAATAAAAGAAAAAAAAGCCGGCGCTCACTATCAACAGTAACAACAGAATCAAGCTCGAGCCACAACAACAGCATCGATCATGTTATTTATTTTTTTACCATCCGACTGCTGTCCCTACTCCACTCTCCTCCAAGACGGCAGGTTCACCGTGCAGTGCAGCATGAGTCGTCTTATTAGTTCCCATGCAGCTCATGAAGGCCCTACCAGGGCGGTAGAGAAAGGTGGCTCGCACGCTATTGTGCGCTTGTATGGAGCACCGAGAGAGGCGAAACACACGGACAAAAAATAACAAAATACACGAGGCAAAATGTGCAAATAATAATCACATTTAATATTCGCTTACTTGCTAATTTTGAATCCTCGGATGCGCCAAAATTTGATGCGGCTCGATCGCTCCTTGAAAGCAACGATCAGCTGATGTTTTAAGGGAGAAAAAGGACACGTTTAGAAGCGGCGGAGTATGAGCGAAAACAAAAACAAATTTCCTGCACCTTTCCAGCATCGCATCATGATTATTAAATTTAAATCTTCCCCCCCCCCCCCCCACCCGAGAGTGCTTTGTCCATTAAATCGCACTAAAAATAAGTTCATTATCCCATCCGCGATCCGCGACCAGCGCGCACGAAGGGCTAAGGGAAAATATTGACAGCGAAAAACAAAAAAAACGCGAACCCTATCGACGTTTTATTAGCGTGGATGTTCGTTTTTCTTGCGCTCAGGAGGAGCGCAGCAAGGAGTGATACAAGCAAAAAAAATGGAAGTAACTAAAGCGAGCGCGGGAAACAGGGCTGCACGCGGGAGATAAAATTCGCACAGGATTCCCCCCATGTGCCCGTCCCATCTCCATCGGGCGCACACAAAACAATCGATCGCGATGTTGTGATTAAAAATAATATTCACTCATTCTCTTTATCGCGCCATTCTCCACTCGCCACGGTGCACTCGGTACTCACCTCGTCACTGGCAGTGCATTATTGGCCATTCGCACAGGGCGCTGTGCAGGGGAAAAATTATACTTCGCGAGAAACAATAACCCGCACGAACCGCCTGCTGCGATAGAACAAGGACGCGATCGATCCGCGCACGCCACGGATACGTTGTATGCAGATTATTCTGTTCCACTCCGCACTCACATTATCGCATTATGCCCTTACCGTAATCACCGCCCTCCCGTAACATATGACCTCGATCTTGCTTGAGTGTATGTGTTTTTTTTTCTTGTTTTTGGGGCATTTTCCCACCAAAACGTGGCTGCGCTGTTTTGTTCTGCTGCAGCCGCAATATCCTCCCACGACGACGCTGATCGTGTCGTCGTGTTCGTCGCTTAATCGCGCTTTCAAATCTTTCGTTTTCCTTTCATTTTATAATTACTTTCCACGATCGGGGCGATCGGGTCCGCATCATGTGACCCTCGGCTTAGCTCATCTTACGATTCAATTTCGGGTTTCATCATCGAAGTAAAAAAAAAAACAATCCCGGGCGAATTTAATTTCCCAACGATATTTGTTGGACGATATATTTACTTACCGAAGGATTTTTCGCGCCCTTCCGGCTCGGCAGGTTCTGTGGATTGGAGAGCGAGAGGAAAAAGAACGAAATTTAATAATCGCAAAGAGTGAACCGATCTCAGCATCTCAAAAACCAGCGCGCGCACTTGGGATAATTTGTTATTTCTTCCCTCGTAGACTCCAGATCCAGATTATCGTATCCACCGCGTGCCGGTGATGTGAAGCAGTGCATGCCGCAGGAAGTACCAAATTATCGTAATTATCGTCAACAATACGGCGGTAACAACCCGGCACAGAAATCTCGTCATCGTCCGAATGCCGCGGCCACCAGTTGCCATTTATGAGGCTGCCATCAGATGTCGGTCGATCTCTTTCCGTCTTCCGGGCATGATCGGGCGAGCGTATTCAAATATTAAACCGAAACGCCAGCTCACACCGAGGAGTGTAGAAAGGGGGGAGGGGGGGGAGGGAGAAAAAGTCGTACGGAAATTATGACTATTCAGCTTCCCCGAGCACCAACCTATCTCCTGCTCGCGATCATGGTTCATCACACACACCAATCCAAAACGGAACGCCGAAGACGCCGCCGCACCGTTCGGGCTAATCTCGTGCCGTTCGCTCGCTGACGAGAACCCAAACAGAAGCAATTTCCTGAGGTGTGTATTCTATCTTCCACCGGGCATCTTCCACACCGGAGGCTCCGGAGGAGATAAATGGTGATGATGATGACTCGAATCAAATTTAAAATTTGAATATTCAACTCCAAACAGGGGGTCTGCGGGTTATTTCGGGAAATTGAAGCCGGACCCTGGGAAGGTCGTTGGAGATCTTTTCGGGGCGCACGTTGGACACACATCGCAACAAGATTAATACGCTAATTCCGCGTGGCCGCGATTTACACGATCGCTTCTCCGTGATGAGGTTTGCTACTCTTCCGCTGCTTCGTCGCCATCGTCGTCGTCGACGGACACCTAATTTCCGTCCCACCCGAAAGGGGCGCACCGGGGACACGGGGAGCAACTGCAATTATTGGAATTTTACACCTCTAATTTCACGGAAGCTCACAAGTTTCCCAATTCCCGCGTGGCGACTCCCGGCGAGACTCAAACCCCCGACCCGATCGAAGATAAAGACCTTCTTCCGAGAGTTTCACCCAATCGCTCATGGGAGGTGGGAAATAAATAATCACGCTTGAAGTTTGGAGGAAGCAAAATGGAAATGAAATTAAAATGAAGCCAGGCCGTCGCTTCTCTCGGCGGTTTCCCTCCCGAACGCTGATCATCAGTCATTTTTGCCTAACATGAATCGTTCACAACACAGACACACGTAGATAGTAGTTTTTGTGTTGGCGCAAATTAACATACGGTCTCTTCCCGCTACCCGCTCGGGAATATGACATTCCGAAGGCGACAAATTAACGACCAACCAGACACACCTGAGTGACCGGTGAGGCGCAAGGGAGCTCGGTGGGCAATCTTATCTACCGCTCGTGATCGGTTTAGTTCGGTTCGTGTTTTAGGGTGGTTGGATCGGCGTGGCGTTACGGTGTCTCGATTGTTACGACTTAAAGACGGACGGACGGATGGACGGATGGACGGACGCGGTCGGGAACGCTGGAATGGTTTTACGAGCTTGTAATAATTTTCTTCCAAACGCGAGGATCAAGTCAGTGGCTCGAGTCAGCGATGGCGTACGATGACGTTCTGAAAACTGTCACCCTGGTGCACAGCCGTATGCGAACCCAAAGCGAAACAATAAAAAAAAAACGTCGTTACCCTTAACACGCTGACCACAAAGACAATCGTCCGATCTAGTTCGGTAACGAATTTTATGTGTTTTGCCTCAAAACGACAATGATAAACGATGAGGAAGTGAGAAAAGAGGAATAAAAATTGTCAAATAGTACAGGCAATTATTCTAACCACCGTTCCGTGCCGGAAAACACTGCGGAAGGCGGGCGAATATTCGGCGCGATGAATTTTTATTAACCTCTCTGCCCGGGCTACCACCTACAACGAATTTGTCCCACATCCAAATTACATGCCCCGCACGAGCAGGACGGTGTCACAAATTGTCACATCGGTCGGGTAGGGTAATAATTTTCGGCTCGTTTCGACCGCTCGGGAAAGTTTTGTTTTTCCGGTTTATGCGACAAAGGAAAAATCGCTCAAGAAATAATTGTTCTCCAGCGAAATGAGGCCCGCTCGGCCGGTGCCGACTCGTGCTCATTTGAATGTCACAGTCTCGTCTTGCGGTGAAAACATAATTACGCAACATCACGAGATCGTTATCGCGATCGAGAAAAGGCGAGAGGGCGAGCGGGTACGTAATGACTGATATCTTGTGCTGATTACTTCTTTTTTTGTTCGTATTTTCGTACGTTTCTTGCTGCCGTGTTGATGATGCGAATGCCGGTCGGTAATGACATGCACAAAAGTGTCGCTAGTGGTGATCATTTTCGACAGCTTGTGGCTCCAAATTGCCGAGGCTGACAATGAAAACAAAAAAACGAAACTGATCTAGACGGGGAGATTAATCAAATATGAATTTTTATCCTTCAACAAACAAAAAAAACGAAAACGCTAATTGAAATGTAACTGCGTAACGTGTAACGTGAACGAAACCTGACAACAAACAGAGAGGAAAAAAACACAGCGGTTTTACATTTTCTGTTCTCATGAACGGCGCCTTGTGTGGGCCTTCAAAACAAATCACTTTTTTCACTATGCTCAAAACGACCATAGCTCCCCAATCTTCTACGGAGCGAGCATTTAAAAGAGATGGCGAAAGAAACGAACCCTCCTCGCCTGCTGAAGTTCGTGTCTGACGTCTTCACGTCACAAACACCTTGACAAAAGCTGTCCCTTTCAAGCAGCAGATCGAAAGGTGCTATACGCACGGGGGAAACAGGGGAGCCGGGGAGAAAGAATTAAGCTCCAAAACGCGATCACCGAAGGCGCTAACCGGGCGAACGAAACGCCGCACGGAGAGGGACTAAATTAATTTTTAGTATTTTTTATTCATTACTTTATTTATTGTTAAGTCATTGCGGCTGCCAGGCGGGTGAAGAAGATGGGGTGAAGAACGAGCGATGCGGCTTGCTCACATGTGTGTGTTTGGGTTGCAACGACGCGAACCACGCCGCAGTTATGCATGCCTAACTAGCCATGGTGCATCGGTGTTCGCGTTCGGTGTTGCATCGACTGAGACTAAACCGACACTCGTTTGCGGCAACACTTTTGTGTTGCGAATAAACACGGCACCGGTCGCTTCACTGTGTGTGTGTGAGTGAGTGAGTATTTAAATTAACTCAAACCCCCCCCCCCCCCCCCGTACGGGGATGTGGTGCGCTTTTCCGAATGTAATGTGTGTTAATTATCGTTATTTTTGCTCGGCGGCGCGTTCGCGTCATTTACTCCTGGGTGCATTCAGCTTTTACTGCACCCGGTTTTCCAACCTTGGGGTCTACACGATATCTCACGCAGCCGTCCAGCTGTTGGTGGTGGTGTCTGCCGGCCGGAAAGTGTTATGTTTGTTTAAGAAGAGCTTTCCACCACCCGAATGTGTAATCCATTCGCAAGATCCAATCCCGCACTGGTTTGGGCTGAGAGCGACGGAGACGGAAGCACGAAGCACGAGGGAAAAGCGAGCGAGCCAAACGAGAACAGACTGGGCTGCTTTTTTCTCGCTGTCATAACGATATTTTAATTGCGCCACGGATACGACGATGGAACGGCGAGCCTGCTAGCCCGACTCGCCGAAGACTTCGCAAGCATGCAAATGATATGTTAAGCGAGTGCAGCATAGCGTGAATGATTCGACCGATGCTCGCACCCCGATAGGGGTCGTGCTCGAGTTGTATGAATTTTAAACGCTTTAGATTCGGATCAAAATCTGACACTCTCCGTGGAGGACTAACGAATGTTAATCTGAGAGCGCCCAGAACAAACCAGCTGCAGCTAATTGGTTTCGCCGTACAGTTAGACAAACCCGGCGCAGAAATCTTCGGCTCCGCTTCTCCCCCCGAAAAGATATAATCAATTTTCGGTTGGTGTATCTTTATGACTGCCCAACCCAAGTGGCCCCACCGTAAAGGGCCACAAACTTTAACTACCCTCGTCACCTGTCAGGGCTGTGTGTCCATCACCGGCCTGTACACAGTACACAGCGAAACAAGTGGCATGTAAAATTTATTGCTCATTTAAGTACGGGGAAAATGCACAATAAAATTTAATAAATCAGAATGCTACAAATTGCACAACTTGCGACGCAACCGCAGCGAAACCGGGTGCCCTCCATCGAACCACCCACTCGTCGGTCCACTTGTTGAAATTTTCCCACCGTTTTTTCGGCACGCTTTTTCCTACCGTCGAGTGGCCCCGGGCAGGAGTGGCCCGTGAAAAGCGGTGCGTGATCCTGATCCACCCTGCGTCTGGCCCCATATACCACACTATTTAAATAACAATCATCACCGGGAAGCCCGGCCCGGGATAATATATGCACCCTTTTTTGCTCCTTTCCATTCGAGACGTTTTACTCTCCATCGACATTTCAATTCCTTCCGGGTTGAGTTTTCACATCATCAAATCAAATAATAATAAAAAAAGACGAAGCAGCAGTCCAACCTTCCCGGTAAGGCACGAACATCGAATTCCTCTCAGCATTCCTCGCAGCAAACCGATACGGAACTCCCGCTTTAATACCGACACCATAAAAAAATAATTCAAAAAGTGTCCCCTTTTAGCCGCCTGCAAGCGAGAAAAAAAACCTGTAGAATGAACATGAACATTATTGCCTGCGATTTGGCCCGCCCGCGGGGTAACTTAACATAATAAACGATTTTTTCCTTCAACTTTTCCGCCACGGTACAAAGAAAACCCTCCGAACGGGCGTGCAGGATATACGCAATCACTGTTTTGTTCCCACTGGTGCCGTCCTGATCGCGCGCTCGTCATCGGTTGCTAAATAAATCAAAGGGTTTTCCCCCAGTTATTTTGCACCCCTTTTCTTTGCTCGGAATGGACCGGCTCCTTCTGCGTTTGGCTCGCTTGCTGTCCAACGCACTTGAGCATGAAAAGAAGCGTACACGAAGGAAGTCGATAAACACTTACGTGATCCCAACATGAAGGACTTTCCTTTCGCGCGCGCTCTTTCCCTCTCGCTCTCTTGCTGTTTCGCTCCTTACCGCGAAGGATGTTTCGTCGCACGGAGTGTCACAGCGAGAACGAGGAAGAAGGGAAGGAAAGTGCAACCGCACCTCCAAACACCCAACGCCCATATTGTGTGGCTGACACGAGCCAAAAACGTCAAACGTCAAGGCGCCGAGTGCCGGGAGAACCCTTCGGCAAGGGTTGCACCAAAGGGCGCACGAAAGGGAGCGGAAGTCTTTAAGAAAACAAATCCCAATTTCCAACGGCGCACGGGCCCACGGGATCGTTTGTCGATGACTTTAAAACCGATTATTTGATAGCACTTCGGCGAGCGAGCGAGAGATGATTTATTTGATGGAATTTGATCGGCACGTGGGTTAGATGTGTGTTAGCGGAAAGCGAAACATGTGTTTACAGCGAGCGATATATCTAGCCCTTCCCCTTTTTGTGGGGAAGCTACCATCCTTCCTGCCCTTACCTGACTCTTCCTGCTTCTCGTACGGTGGCGACTCATCTCCACCGTAGAACTGGCGGTACAGCGAGTGCCGCGAGGAGGCTTTGAACTTCGACATACTGAAATCGACTGCACTTTCCACAGAGTTGTGCTGCTGCGCTGGTAGCTGCTGCGCCGTGGGTTGGTTTGGTTCGTCCGGTGAAGTTTGCAGACGGCGGTGAAGGTGACGGTGGTCTACGAGGGCCACTCCATGCGAACTTAACGGAGCAACCAATAGCGGCATAATCAGAACCCGATGTCGCGGCCGATTGCGGCTCTGGTTTGGAAACACCACAACACACACACACACACACACGAACGCAATCACTACCCCAGGCACTTATCACTCATTGTCACGGTCTTTTACTACACGCTGCTCGATTGGTTAAACGGATTCCAAAAGAACACACACACACACGCGCGCGCGCGAAACTCACTGCTGGAACTTCAATTAGTACCGTCTGGGATGGGACAGCTTTGATGTCTTCATAACTCACTCATTAGCACTGCAAGAAAGCCGGACGGAACCGGGAAGGTATAGCGAGATCTTCATTTGGTTAATATTTACATCCATCACAATTACAGACATTCGCGATGATATCGTTTCGGAGACCTTCCGAGTCGCTCTCTCTCTCTCTCTCTTTCTTTCTTCTTCCCGCTGCTCATTAGGTTTCAAGTCTCCAAAAGACTTACGGACACAAGGCAAACATAAATTGGTAGCAGGTGGCTGACTGGCTCGCTGATCTCTGATGCGAGATGATGAGGACGAGGCTATTGACCAGTTAATCTTGTGTTAGCCCTTGCGGCTAACCTCACAAAACGACACACCGTATACACCTGCCCTCGTCTCAGATTGATTAGCATACAGGCATAGGAGCCGGAGTGCTCCAGGACAACCGAACGGAAGACGGATCCCTCCTGTCACGTGCTTACGCTTCGTCCTTTATCGCGCCGTCAAGATCTTGATGTCCCTTAATTGTTCCGCTCGTCCCATTACGCTTCTCTAACAAACTTCCAAACGACCGTAAAAACAAGCTCGCCTTACCTTCGTGCTTCCCGGATCGTCGCCATCGGTCTTCGATAAGCATCGAACGGTGCGAACGTAGAGCTCGCAGGTTTATTAATCATCGTCACGCCGTTCTTATCAGCCTACGTGGCACAAACGTGTCACAATCGGTAACTTGACTTTATCAGCCGATTTTGTATTCCAATAAACAAATTACCGTCACATCAAACGAGGCACGGCATGGCCTAATGAAGGCGCACGGACGGAGCCACACACGTTCACACACAAAAAAAGAATCGTCTTTGCCCACCGAAACCCGCAAGAAGCAAAGAATCACACACCCCAGCGTGCGTTCGAGAAAATTATCGAAAAATACCCGAGCAGAATTACGATTCGATTACGCTCCGATCATATAATAGGCACGACTCCACAAAAAAAAACAACCGGCACCACCGAACAAAAAACGCTTATTTGGAAGGTTTTTTTTTCATTCCCTATTGGGGAAAAGGTGCGCTCACTGAGAAGATCGTGAGAAAACGGAAGCAACGTGTTAGGAAACGTTTTGTGTGTAGATTTTTTCGTTTTTTTTCGCGATCGCCTCACCACCACCACCGGGGTGAAGCTGTAAGTGAGTAAATTTTGCATAAATAATTAATAATTGATCAATCTAACGCCGCCGATATTTTGATCACCTTCGTCCTCCCCCCCGCTGGTGGGACGTGAGAAAATATGAAACCCGAAAGGTGGTTCTTATTCCGTGCCAGTTCGGAAACCCTTCGCGCCCTATTAATCGATTAGTGTCGGTCCCCGCCATTCCCCTCGCACGGATGGCGACCGGAAATCGCAGGAAATCAACGGAACTCCGACGAGCGCTCCACTGTGTGTCCAATAATTGTGCCACTCGCGGTCGATCCGCCTCCTCCCGCGGTGGCTTCGTTTTAATGTAACCGATGCTGAACGATCGCCTCGAGCGATGGGAGAGGCAACGTGATGCTTCTTGCGGGGTTGTGGGCTCATCATCTGCCGCGGCGAGTTTTCGAGAGAGATTATTTCAATGTTATTAAAACAGTATTGGTCTATTGGCCGGAAGTTTAGAGCGATCGAGCGAACGCATTATGCGAATGCCCCGAAGTCACCCTCGACGCTGTAATGGTTCTGCTATTTGATGATGCTTTTTCTCCTCTCTCTCTCTCTCTCTATGTCCCTCCCGTGCTCTCTTGTTCTCTCCTTTCTTCTACCATTTTCAGCCCGCAAACCACGTGCTTCTTGTGACGCGTTTCTTTCCCATACCCACACCACCTGGACGGGTGCTGCACCCGTGGAGGAGATTCCTTTGTACCGTAATTGACGGCAATTATTCTAATTTATAATGTTTCATAATAATTGTTTCCCGAAAATGTGTACACCGACAGCGACAGGAAAACAACCGTTCCGGTGAAGAATATTGGGCCGCGAGCCGGTCCCAGATATGTTAATAAAACATTTCATTCACAAACTAGACCCGATGGGTCCGGCCGTTAGGGAATTCCCGTGGACGGTCGCGGTCGTCGATTACCGGCAGATCGAATCCGAAACCCACCTTGCGAGGTGAAAATTATGAGCTTTGATCAAAATCGCGGGTCAAACAACATACATTCCAGCGGGCGGGCGGGTGGTCGGGCGGGCGGGCGGACGGGCGAGCGGTCCAGCGATCCCTCACAGACACACACACACACGCAACCAGGTGAAAAAAAACACCTCCGAACAAGAGAACGGTGATGATTGGCGTGTTGGCAAGATTGTGCCGCGTTATGGGATGAATTTATGAATGCCCGCGATGCTTTTCCCAAGCCCTCTGACTTTCCGAGGGTGGGCGCGGTCACGGAAGCCCGCGCCGGCAGGTGGAAGTCCCCGTTGAAGTTATTATTTATATGCGTTTAGCGATGGAAGGAAGGCGGCAAGCGGCCACTCCAGCAAGGGCCCGGGTTGTGGTGTTAATTGAATTAATTATAAGGAACCCACCGCAACCGCAGTCAATAAGTGCATTAATTACAGTATTGAGAGGCATCAAGCATCAACAAAAAAACCCGAACACGGGTAAGCGGTTGGGGATGAACCGAATTAAAATGTAGCCAGTAGCGAGCTAACTGGTGCGCGGGAAGATTTTTTCGGTCGGCAAGTTTTTTTTTACCCGAATCATCTGAATTTGAAATTGAGTGAGATAAAGATCCTTTTGCGGGGCTAATCTAAACGGGCCTGAAGATAGGGCGGTTGTTTGGGGGTTGATTTTTCCCCCTCCCTCGCCTTATCAAACCGTTTCTTCAAAGTTAAACTCCTCATTTGTTTGCTATATTTAAAAGCAATCGGAAAAACCACCACCATCACTTCCCTGCATATGGAAACTTTTCAAACAAAAAAGAAAAGAAAGCCTGCTTTGTTGAATCCAGCAAACAATCTAACGAATTAATCAATCATCAGCACTGGGCGTGCACGATAAGCATGCATAAGCGAATGGGCAGGCGCTTCCTCGCAACCTATCGGACCGGGCCCAGGATTAGAGCCCATTTAGATAAGCAAAATTCCCCGGTGTTCCGAGTATTTCTGCGTTTCGCTATGACAAGCACCTTACCGTGAAGGCCCTTTTACGAAAGGTGTCAATAAATCCTATTCGTCAATTCAAGCTGCCTGCTTTGAGCGCTAGTAGATTACGCTTCTCATTACGCTATTTATATTACTTCGCTTTTCAGTGCAAACAATCCGCCGAAACTTCCTAGTCACGGTGGTTATTACCGTTTTCGCGGGAAGTGTCACGCGGAGCACTCCTTATCGCGGTGGGGACGTATGAGTTTTTTTGAATTTAGCATCCTTAGCTTCTTATCTTCATTATTTTTGCTTGGGTTTAAAATAAAAACTTAATCGCCCTAACTGTTGGCTGTGGGATTATAGGGTCAGATTAGCACTATTTTCCATTTACCAGCGAATTCCAAGAATGAATGCGAATTTTGATAAGATTTGGATTGTAAAATTTCGTTGCATAATGTTGGGAGTAGTTTCATATGATGGTCAACGATGGTCCGACACTTGCCATCTGACTCATCGTGTCCGATTTGTTTCCGTTGTCACCATCACGTCATCTACCTGACACTGATAACAACGAAGCGGCTTCTTCGGCAAGGCGATTCAGAAAAATTCCTCCACCATTGATTGATGAATCGTTCGCAATCCGTTTGAACTAACCGCATGAGAAATGATGTTCCTGCTTTCAAAACCGTAACGCTTATCTACGCTTCTAGAGAGCTATATTCAAATACTCCGCATCGCAGTTAGATCAACATGCAGGACGGACGGAGTTTTCTAAAGCACACACTCGCTATCAAACAATGATTGGAGCTCGATAGGGTCGCAATCGGGAAGTTTAAAAATACTTGTCATTGCAATATCCATACGAGGGGAGTTTTATTTTTACGACAACCCCTCATTTCCACATCTTAGCGTTTGATTGATTTATAGCCTCCGATCGACTGCGGGAGAAGACGTGACATCGGCAACACTATTTATGGAGCACGCAATTAGAGACGTGTGATTTAGCGTTTCTACCAATCATGCTTATTGTTTCCTGCTGATTAGCGACACCGAAGCAAGTATGTAAAGACCGTCCCAGGTGATGGCAGCATTTGCAAAACTGGCGAGCTCGAAATGAACTCCTACCGAACCGTTGCCGTTATCGTCTTGGCGTTTTATTCCCGGTGCCAATAGGTAACACGAAACGAAACCTTGTCTGTCACCTCGTTCGGGAACCGAAACTGTCAAAGATAAGCGTGCTACATTTATCAATTAAAGTTCAATCCATTACATCATTTGCGCCCGGCGCGGGGTAATGTCAGAAGAAGGGAGGGGGGGAGGGGAAAGGGGGAGAAAAAACAACTCAAAGTCAAATTCAAATGATAATTCAAATTTACCGTCACCGCTTGACAGCTAACAAGCGACACGGTACACACGTACACACGTGTGAACGAGTCAAGTTTATTACAACATATTGCTCCAAGCCTCTTTCAGTCAGGCTCACTGCAAAAAAAAAAAACAAAACATTGCCAAGAAGTTGCCACCAAACTGCCTCGCAGACACTTGCCGTGCCAGCAAGAGTAAAAATAAATTGTACCTATCGGAAATTGTACGTACGACTCACGGGCGCGACGTACCTCATCGATTTACTCACATAAGAGCCCGGTGGGAAAGTGGTGGTGGTGGGGAAAAGTGTTAAACGTGAGCCAAGAAGGGAAAGCTGACTGATAAGAAACGCCGCACCTTGCTGCTTTCGTCTGGGGCACCTTGAACGAAAAAATAATCGATATCAATCGACGAAGGCAGCGACGAAGCGAACCGTGTGCGACTGTGTGTGTGTGTGTGTATGTGTGTGAGGGCCTGCGTGGCCTTTCTTAATCTTTCGCACCGAGAGGTATGCCCCACGGTACGATGTTTGCCTACACACGCTGCTGGTGCGGAATCTTCTGTGGCGTTGGAAATGAAGACAAGTGTAGCAACCGACGCTGGAAAGGTCCATTGCTCCCAAGACGCATCGCAACCAGAACGGACATTAGACTCCAGATGTTCCGTGTGTTTCGTGTGTGGTGCTTCCGAAAACTTCCGCCTTAAAGGCAAGATGCCTGAATTCAGCCCGCCGAACGGTGCCGAATAATGAAGGTCGATAATGAGTCGAAGATGGAGTTCGTTCGGCTGCACGCTTTGCGTGTGTGGAAATAGACGTCGGAAATGACGTCTCGTTTGATGACGTAGATGTCGCCATCGCCGCACGTCATCCCTGCGGGCTATTTGCGCGGATTTTCCCTTTTGCTTCATAGGCGGCACACCAAACCAAATCCAATCTGTGGCCGGATCCGAACGATCCGGGCCGGAGGGCATCTCGCCACTTGAATCATCCCGTCTATCGTAATTCTGGTCGCTTTCGCTCTTCGTCTCTCCCTTTCTCCCTCTCTCTCTTTATCGTAATGCCTCACATCATCTTCCTCCGGTGGTGCCGCCGGCGATGGAAGGTGCCTGTGGTCGCAACCGTCTTAGACGCTCATCGTTATCATTAGCCCGTTCCCTTAAATACTGAGCCGTCCGAAAGGCGGCGAAAGCAAAAACACATTTCGCCACGACGCACACTTCCTCCCCTTTTGCTTTAACCACCCACCCCGCGCGTGTGGGACCCACCACCACGCACAGGATTCTAGGACGCAGGTGAGGGTGCCGCCGGTGCCGCCCGGAAGGATTCTGGGCTTGGAAATCATGCGTGACGAAACGATGACGACAAACCGCAAGATGGAAACGACGTCGACCGGCGGCGATCGATGAAAACGGAAGTCAGCTGATTGCGTAGAGTGGAGGCGGAGGCGGTTGGCGGGAAACGAAAGTCGGAACGATAGTGATGTGAATGTTGTTTTTCGTGGGGCCACCCGGCCGCCTGTGTGTGTGTGAGTGTGGGTGGGTGGTAGCGTAATTATTGTGGTAGGTTATTTTCCCCGGACGGTCAATCAAGACGAGTTCTTTTTTTCTCCTCTCCTTCTGTTTGTGTGTGGAGGCAGCAAAGGCTCCCGGTAAAGATGCTCTCATTAATTACGCGCTGCGCCCCCGACATCCAACGGCTTGTTTGAGAACGTGGGATCGATATGTGGCTGGCCCCAAAGCCTGCCTCAGCCACGAGCCCGATTGCATGGAAAACCATTACCATCCGCAACAGGGGAATTAATGCAATTCTCGCACCTGGAGGTGTTTACGTTCGCCAGCACGCATTAAACGCAGCAGCAAGTGACAACACTTAGGGTGCGACCGTTTTAAAATGTCGCAAACACACTGTCGCAGCATAAATTAAGCAAGGAATTAAATCGCCCATTTGCACACGGCATTGAATGCAAAATAAAAAATCACTAACACCACTATCGCGCAGCACGGGGTGAAATTCCTGCACAAATGTTCCAGCTCGCTGCATATATTAGGCCACCATTTGTACAGAAATAGTTCCCACCTCCTGCTCACTACAACATTTTTCACAATTGTTCCAGGTTTTTTTTCTTTTTCGTCTTCGTTTTGCTCATTGCTTCTTGTTGTTCAAAGACATTTTTTGCTCATGTAAACAAGCGTCTCTTATCATTTATGCAATGTTGTACCCGTGCGGGAGATTAATTAAAATCAAAACACTTTGTAAGCCGATAAACACTATTTTGGACAGATTTTTAAAAGAAACCTTTAACAAAGCAAGCACTGGAGCACCATTGTTGGGAGCCGACTGTTTTGCCGACGGCTTTTCACTGCGCACTTTTTGACGGGTCTGAAGTCACAGTTTTTTTTTTTTTTTGAGGTTTACTTCATCAGCAATCGACACTTGCTTTTGCTTGTCATTTCCCGTCGGGTCATAATCGCACATTTAAATTCCAGCCACGGCTGCTGCTGTTCGGTAATCTTCCAAATGGTGGTTTGCTCTTATCACTCGATCACTTATCACTTATCATTTACCTTTAGCGTGTATTTCGTTTGCATGCAACACTTACACAGCACTTCACAATTTGACGCTATATTGAAAGGTTTTGTTTGGTGTAATCCTTGAAACACTTAACACCTGCCGGTCGATATTTGCATGCGAATGCTCAGAACGCGCCTCAAAATCGCGAATAAATCGCACAACACCGGTGTGCAAAATAATTTCTCCGATTGCTTCCAGCTTCGGAATCGTTGCGGGTTGTTCGTCACAACATCTCTCCGGTGTAGGGAGGTGTGTTTAAAATTTGTCGTTCCAAATTTCGTCCCCTAAAGCAACCAGAGAATAGGGCACACAACGGCACACACACACGGCGCAAATCAAAAAACCACGAACGACGACGAGATCGCGCGGCCAAAACAAATCGCTGTTCGTGGTTTGCGGCTGCTTCGCGATATCTCAAATTCGTCGATGATCGTTCCGTTCAGTTCAATACCGACTGCCCGCCTGGAAGATCTGACGGAATCGGACGTTCTGCTCGAGTGGGAGGGAGGGTTGGAAGGGTGGTGGCAGAGGTTTGCAGAGGTGGCCGGGGTAGGTAGGTGGCGGGCAAGCGAGTGTGCAGGTGCGTGTCCGTCACAATGTTAGTGCGACTGCGAGTGTGTACGGACGAGTTTTTCCACACACGCGCACACAGACACACACACACGCACACAAACTGTGGGGCACACACGATGATAAAACAACGCGATAACACACGCGCGCGCCCGTTACCCAACATACAACCCCGCTTTTGACCGCGGTGGTGGTTTTTCCGGGGCGTGCGAAACAGAGACCGCATCAGGTGCGGGAAAACACAGCGCCCGATCCTGGGCTGAAATTTTCCCGATTTTCCGTTTCCGAAACCGGGGGGTCCGTCCGGCCCGTGCGTTTGCATGTGGTAGATAACAACACGAGCGAGAAACCGGCTTACAAATACGAATACGAACAACCGCGAGATACGCCACGGGGAAACAATAGCAACAGGAAGGCGAAACAGAGGACGAGAGAGCGAGAGAGCGAGAGGGTGCGAGAGAGCGAGAGAAGGAACGAAATACGAGGACGAGATATTCCGGAAGCTCACACATGCGTTCGTTTGCCAGATCCGACCGAGGGGTACTAAAGTACGCGTTCCTCCACATATTGCCTGCCGGGAAGGTTTTTTGTTGCAGAAATCGAACGAAAGAAAATCGTCGCTATGCTGTTGTGGTGTGCGAAAATTGGCGTTCGGAGCCCCATTTTTTTTTTTTTTTTTTTTGTGTGTGCCCACCACCAACCCTTAGCACGGCCACCCGCATTCTAAAACGGGAGCGTACCAACACAGCCGCAGCCGCCTCGTAAACAGGCCGCACGTTTCCCCGTTTATGATGTGTTTACATGAGGGTAGAGAAACCTCTTGAGAAAGGGAGAGAGCGAGACCGAACGCGCTCCCGGTGTCACTAACACACTGGCAGCCTGCTGGAGGGGAAAACGCGTTACGATGGGTTTTTAATGCTCCCCACTCCGGGTTTCTCCGTTTGTGTGTTTGTGTTTGTGTTTGTGTTTGTGCGTGGCAGTATAGGGGTTGAAAACTTTCAAACCACCCCACCCGAAATCCGGCCGCGTGGGGTGGGGGTCGTGGGTTTAAAATCACTCCATTCCGGCATGCGTATTGGTGTGTTGCACGGTTGAGCCCACCTTCCCCCAGGGGGAGGGTGGTGGGGGTGGTGCCCACTCCAAAGCGGGCGAAGAGAATGGAATGAAAAGCAATACCGAGTGAGCAAGCGAGAGGGTTGTTTGAAAATTTTCCAACCCCCTTTCGAAAGCCACCCGAGAGCTGGCGCGCCACTCGGAAGGGTGGCGGTGGCGGCAGATCATCATATTCATATTATTATTCTCCAATCAGAGCCAGCGATGCGGCGGCTAATGCGCGATATTATATGCGCGTTTTATGTTAAGCAGATGATAATAAGCTCGGGCTCGGCTCCCGTCTCGGAACCAGTGGCGATGGCGCTCACACTCTGACCATCTCGCTCCGACAGCGGGCCCGTGGCTGGGTGTTGGCAGCCGCACCAAAAAGGGGTGGGTTTAACAATCGACAATGCTGGTCCTGGGGTATGGTGAAAATTTTCTTCACAACCAGCTACACACCGGAGCCAACATCATCCTGTTGTGGCGGGTTTTTTTTATGAGTATTTGATGGGAAAAACCCGAGGGAAAATGCATACCATGGGATGTAGAAATAACGCATTCGACGGAAAAGATTTGGAAAGGAACAAACTTTTCCTAGAACCGATTATGAGTGGACGTTCTAAAACGCGTTCGGACAGGTGGGAAATTTCGATGCAATTCGCTTCATTGTATCGATTTCCAAAGCATCACAATTCGCCACAGTCCGTCTTACCGCGTTCCGCAGATCAATGACCAAAACAAATGAACTCTATCGCACACCTTTAAGACGCGCTTTCCCGTGTCTGAGGTTAGCACGGCTTTAGTACGTCCGACCGCGTTGGTCCTTCGTGCGCCAAATTAAAGCTAACCACACACTCGGCCGCCACAATCCACCGTGGGCATCTCACAAGCATCAACAGGAGCGTGTCAGAAAAGGCTGCTGCAGCAGCAGCAGCAATGCTTTATCGATCCGGTCAAACGCCATTGACCTATAATTTCGTGCCTCGGTCGACCACCGGCCAGCTAGCGAACGAAACGGAGGGCGAAAGAACATTTTATTACTTTTATTAGTTTGCGTTGCGCTGCCGCTTCGTCTCCGTGAGTGTGTGCGTCTTTTTGCTGGCTTCATTTCTAGCCCGGTCTCCTAAGAAGAGGAAGAAGAAAAACGCCCGCAAGAAGCAAGTGCCCGAAGGCTCCACGCGTAAGATTCGCGCGCGCTCCACCGGACACAAACGGACTCATCCAAAGTGGATCTCGTTCATTCATTCGCCACTAACTTCTAATACTACGGCGTCCACTATGCTACCGACCATCACTATCACGTCCACCGACCACTCGCAGGCCCTTGACTTTCGCTACCTTTCAACGCAATGAGCACGCGGTGGCCCTACACACAAAAAAAAAAGAGCCGAACCGGAGAGTCTCGAACACTTCTTGTACACACTTTTACTGATACTCCCCGCGAGACTGATTCGAATCGGAAGCGTATTTGGGAAGCCACCAGCTACCAGCCAGCACTCGAAAACGTCTGGACCGGAGAAGGTGCGGAAGGAAAATCGCCATTTGTCTCACATTTCCCGATGCCGGGAAACGATACAACGTGGCCAGCGGGGGGGAAGGGGGAGCCCACGTGGGTGGAAATAGTTCTCACGTGCTTGCCCGCGTAACGCGTAAGTGTCCAAACATCGGCGTTCGGCATATTTGGCCAGCCTGCCAGCCATCATCTCGTGCGAAGAAACGATGTCGACAGGTGGCTAATGATAGAAGCCAGAGGTTAAAAGTATTATATCAATATCACTCGATAAAGTTTGCCGATGTGACGGAGGCTCCACCGGGCGAATGAAGATCGTGATGATATGTATAAGTCGGACGAGTGGAGGGGAATGGAGAAAGGTTGGTCAAATATGTCATGCAATGGACGTTAATTGACATATTTTGATGAAAAAACTGTTGATGTCTCCTATTGAACTTCACGTCATTTGCTAAGGAAGTAATGACTCAAAGCTCCTTGAGGCTTTGCTCATGTATCTAATACACTGTGTTTAGTGAGTATTGTATTAAACCACTTCAGCAAAAACTCGAGCATTTCGAAACTCTTGCACCGTATTTGCTTAGGCTTTTCCTTACTAGAATCGAAACCGATACCAAGGATCTGAAGTTCGTGTGCAGTTGAGCATTAGTGGTTAATCGTGTTTACGATTATGTTACTACTAACCATTTCTAATCGTGGTGCGTACCAACGTCATTGCAGCTTAGTGCTCCCTCTTCTTGTTTCTTTACGCACTAATAGCCTGCGTCCAGCTTCCAGGCTATCGGTCGCTTGCTTCCCACCATCATCCGATGGCAGTAAGTGGATGGTGTGTGAATGAGATTCGTTTGATGAAATGAATTCACTGGTCAAACGATAATGTTGATTGCATTTCGATCTCAAGAAAAAGCCCGTACTCCTAGCTACTTACTCCACGCAATATCGTCCATCTTTGACTTTGAAGGATGCAAAAGCTGCCATCTATCCTGCCCAAGGGCCGTCCTCTCTTATCCCGGACAACCTGACATGGGTCGGAATGGAACGGACACCGTCTCGAGAACCGAAGTGGGCGTGAAAAATCATATTCTTCAAGCATTCAAAATTCAAACAAAGAGCGAAAGAGAGCCTTTCACAAACGGATTCGGCGAAGCAACGAAAAAAAAAATGCTACTATCGCTCCTGCTAACGCCTCCCTTTTTGTAAAATTCACATTCTACGCTCCCTTCGGTTCCGTGCATGATAAGGACGCCGAAGCCGGCAGCCTTCGATGCTTTCTACAAACCCGCTTATCAAACCACTCTTTTGAATGTAGTTGAAGCAGAAATCCGGCCGTGGCGTTGGCGGGATGAGGGAGCGACGAACGAACTCTGGGACATAAAAATATCCAACGGCATACAGCAAAAGCAGCATAATGTCCCGCTTTCTACGGCCTATCCACATGGAGCCGTGTGTTTCCATACAGGCTCCACGACCACATGCATACGTGCACACGAGGATCAACATTCGATTACAGGCGTCAGCTATGACGAAGTTCTCACCGAGCTGAAACGGCATGAACACAGCTCCATAGCTGGCAGGAACGAAACCGACTGTGCGTGAGAACGGGAAAGACAGAGCGAGAGAGAGAGAGAGCGAGAGAGAGGACCACCGAAAAGAAAATCCGTACCAAACGATAGCGAGAGCGATAAGGAGCCATAGACGCTGGAGTATTCCGACGAGCATTAGAGCGAAGAGTATAATAAAGAATAATAAAATGCTTTTCCACCCACAAGCCACCTTTTTAAAGCATGATAACGAAAGTAGGTACCGGGGAGATGGAGACGGGGACCTTGGAGGAGAGTAAGGGCCTCCCAACTCCCAGCAACCCATGCCCGCACCAGAAGGGATTCGCATACTGGAATACATGAATATAAAGTCAGCACCTACCTAGCAACCGAAGCGCTCCATTTCAGCACGTATGTATGTGCTCCTTACGAATGGACGTTATCAAAACCCCCTTATCGCAAGACATCTCCCTCGGTCATCCTAGCGTCATCAATCGACTTGGGAATGCACATTACGGGCGAGCTTTTACCATAACTTGAGTCCACTGTACCGTCCTGTTAGATCCTCCTAGTGCACGGCCAATGAAAAGGACTCCCATCAGCCAACTGTGCATCATCCATTTCACCGTTCCACCCCTGCGTGTTTGAAAGTGCGCGAACCCACGGCAACCATGCAAAAGCTCCTGCATGCATTGAGCATAAATTCATTTCAAAAACAGTCATTCTTGGCAGCAACCAAACGGGAGAACGAGAAACGGATCCTAGTAAACTGGAATACATAAGCACCGGCACCGGGAAGGAATGGAGGGATGAAAAATGAAAATTGCCACACAGTTGGCATCTCCTCCCCCTTTCTGTCCGGGAACGGTATTTTCTCCATTTTCCAAAACGACAATGCCTATCGCTTTTTTAAATTGCGCGCCCCATTCCCACGCTGATTCCTGCCAACCGTAAAGCGAAGCACCTGCCACACAAACGGCTTCTAACCAAACGTCAGCATTCCAAGTGGTAGCTGATTTTTCCGCCCCGAACCCCACCGCTTACCCCACCTGCCCCAGCGGATATCCTGTTTTGGTGTGCGTTTCGAGTTTTACTACACTGCGCAGGTCCACAATACACTCTCAACGGTGCGTTCTCCACGATTTTTCCCCAAATCCTTACCCGCCGAAGGGTATCCCTTTTTGTGGTCAGGTTACCAATACAGCTCCACTTGTCCGTTGTTGCTTGTGTTGGAGTAGAGTTGTGTTTTTCCCTCCCCGTGGATAACGACACTATCATAACATAAATCATAATCCTTATGGTGGTGTTGGTGCTGGTGATTCAATTGTCTGCATCGTAGAACATACTGAATTTGGTAGTAATATAGGAAAAATGAATGTGTTTTTTTTTTAATAATGGCAGGATTGTTATTTAAAATCATAGCTAACCCGCTGTTTCATTGTTTGATTTTAAAAATTTTACCTAAAATCATCCTTTATATACGATCTCGATCCAACTTCATGGATCGGTTTATCCCACCGACAAAATAGCAAATAATTATAAACGTATTCATGCCTGCATCGCCTTCCCGTTTCCCGTAAAATATCAGCATCCATCCACGAGATCCAGCCATTCATGCACCCACGAGCAGCGCATTCGCATCGGAAGTGATTCTCACGATTTTCCACCACCAACAATCGTCCAAGGTCCGTTTGTCCGGCTTCTCCTGCTCCTTCTCGCTTCGCAATCGCATCCCGACACCCATTACCTGTGTCGAGAAATAAGCGACGTAATAAAAATAAATAAAGTGCCAACTGTACACCAGCACGCTCCCGGTTCTCCACACACACCCTTCGCCAAAGGTCCTACCGGAAGCAACTATAAGCTAAAAACGAGCTAGCAATTGGCTCACCCCCTGCCATGGTCATCCCTGGCTATGGGCTCTTAGCCAAGAAAGTTGCCAAGAGGTGGTATTTTTACAACAGCGACACCAGAAAAAAAAATGTCGATACCTTAAGCCTTTTACTTTTCCAATTCATTTTCAAAACAAAACCGACGAAAAGTACAACCCGAGTGGTCCGAGCGCTTGCAGCGGATTCTCCTTCACCAACGACTGCAGGAAAGGTTGCAGCATCGATCGCGTGCTATTATCTGCTACTTCGCCGTGGCAATTAACGCTTGATTCACGCTTCCCTCGATTGTCCAGCGTCGAGAATCTTGCCCCGTACGGTGCGGTGTGTGGAACCTTCTGTTCTGTGACTCTTTTCCAGCCGCGCCTCGGAACGGTTCACAGCAAGAAGCAACCCAACACCCATTATCACCTCTTACTTCGCGGCGGGGAAGTGCTACTCCACTCGGCATCGCGAAAACCTCCCGGGAGAGCGTTGGGTGCAACGGCCAGCTCGTTGCTCGTTATGCTATCTAACTGACCGGTACAGTATGATTCTTGTACTTGCCACCCGATGCAACCGATATGACCCTGGCTGAATGCGGGCCTCCAGGCCTTCAGGCGGTCCGTGGTGTGATCATAAGTGTGTGAAACGATCGAATCAACACTCCACCCCAAACGGTAGCCCATTCAGTGCGTGGGGCAGATCGTATGAATGAACGGCGGGACCGCCCGATCGAAACCTTTTTCCGTGCACTCCGTGTGACCAGAGAACAAGAAACTAATTAAGGAAATAAATATCGTTCACCCTAACGCCCGAATGATATCGCACCACTCGAATGGAGCAAATCTGCCGACTGGCGAACTGCGACTGTAAACAAATGCCTCCACGTTTACGAAAGCATCTTCGCATGCAAATCGTAAACTTGCGCTCGAATCGTTACACCCTTAAGGGCTGGCAAGGAAAAAGAGAGAAAGAGAGCAAGACAGAGAAAGAAATGACAAGAAAAAAAACGGGCAACGATCACGCGTTAACGATAAACTCAATTATGTCGCAGCCGCGGAATGCTCAACATGCTACGGTTGGTTTTTTTCGGTGGGAAAATGCATTCGTCTCTGAACGGCCCGGTTTCTTTCGCGGGTCTGTTTCGTGTGTGTGTTTGTGTCCACGTGATACGATCCCATATTGCACCATCTGGTTCCCGGATGCCCGGCAAAGGGCAAGTCTCGAACCACCCTCTGGGATGTCTGGTTCCCCGGGACCGGACGACCATTTAAATCGTTAATAATAAAATTATCATGATCTCGTGCGCGCGATAATACCGTCAAACACCGGAGAACAAAGGAAAATCGAAAATAAAATATTGTCAACCGAATCGTTTCCCTTTGCGTCCGTGAAACACCACCGTGCAGCGTAGGTGTGTATCGATGGGACAATAATACAAACGCGCTATCAAAGCAGCAGATGGTACCACAACATCCCATTCAACCGGTGCTGGTTTCCGTCCCTTCACATCTTTAATTTTTAAATGGTTTCTCCTACTGCACCCGCCTCGCTTTACAACGCTCAAACTGACGTTTCGATTGCAACGATGACCCGGAGTTCGACACAAAAAACACACACACACACCAACACAACTGTTTGGCGCCCAGTGAGACATTTGGAGGATGTGAAACTGAGACGGCAAACATCATTCACACACTAATTATCTTCGCCCGAGCTGCAAAGATGAAGGTTGAGAAGATCTGGACGCGTCGTCTTATCTGAAGTGTTTAATATATGGATGCAAATTGGACGTGCCTGATATGCAGAAGCTAGCGACTGACCGTCGTAAATACTCTCATGATGCTCTCGTGTTTCATGCATATATCGTCTATTTAGCCAGTTGGTGACTTGATCAAACGAACGATGCCGACGATGCCTCTTCTGGCGCCTCGTGACAGTGGGATGAAACGAATAAATTTATTAATTGAAAGAGCTAGTTGCGGAGAAGACGATACTGGCGAAGGAACGAACGTGTTACTCGGTCAAGTTCTCATGCCGTGGTTAGTGATTTTTATTTTTCGCGTCCATATTATTGACATATTACAGCTTAATACAATTCGGAAGCTTACTCCACTATCCACGTTACCAATGAACATGTCTATCCGTCGTCCTGTCGAATTAGTTATCTCGTTTTTTTCGCACATGATAGCTTCCGCTCTTTTTACACGGATCGCTAAGGGTAAAGTTGTAAATAAAGTTATACATTAATTCACCAAGCGTCAATCTTGTGCCGAAGCCACCAGTTAGTAACAATATGTCAAAAACCGCAACCCATCTCTCGCGGAGCCGCAAAAATGCAACCGACTTTGTTCGTTCGCTCGTTCGCTCGATGGCTCACTGCCAAAAGCGCATGGCCTTCTTCGTTTACACCTTCAGTTGCATTTTAATTGCTCGCACACACTGGGGGCCCAATATCGGTCGAGAACAGCTCGAACAGCCGGATACGTTTTTTTTTTCTACCGGCGACAAGGTATGCCAACCACTTCGCACCTTCGACAGTACAAAATCAAAATCGACCGTAAAAATCGCGGGGAGATCGCGGCCGGCGAGCCAGCGGAAAATATGCTGTCCAAATTTCACCCATCGCTACATTCCCCTGCCGTGTAAAGCACGGGGAAGCGCATACCTGCATCGGCATTAGAAGCACCCACAAAAATGGGACCGCAAGGTTCGCGAAAGTGAGCAAACGAGGTGCAGAAATAAAAAAAAACCCCGCTCAGTCCGGCAATTGAAACGGAGATGCCCATTACCGCACAGAGATGCCCGCGTAAACGGTATAACATTTCTCCATACTTTGCAACGTGGAGACCGATCGGTGTAAAACTCGGTGAAGGAGCACACAAAATTGGGGATCAAAATTCTTTACCTCGTTTAGGAACGGACGGCCGCGGACGCGGGAGACCCTTTGTATCGCGCTCACCAACACCACCACAAACGCATTTGAAGAAACTATGGCAACGGTATGCTTCCCGTTTTGCCCCAACTTCATCCTTGTTTTGTAAAAACCGCAGCTATACTTTCAACGTGCCGCAAAGAAATCGTCACCAAACTCTTGCCACCAAAACGCACAGGAGCTCGCGTACTTGACGACACAAACACACTGAATTCGACCTCATCAATGTCCTGTGCGGACGGTAAGAAATACATTCCATTCTCTTTCATATTTGTTACTGATCTTGGGCTACTGGATGCTTATCGGATGGTTCATTTTTACAGTCAGATTTCAAATATGAAATAAGTTATTCCAATCTGTACGGGTCATCTCAAGATCTGTGAAATAAATCAACTCGAGTATTGCCTGTTTCGATCGAAATTCTTCTTTTCATATTTTGGTGTATTAACATACGTGTTATTTAAAAAAATAAAGGTGATGAATTTAAATATTTCCTCCTTATCAATCGGTACGGTACCTGTACGTGATAAAAGAAGGAAGGTTTCGTTATCACCAAATCACCACACGACCTGGTGAAGTTGTTCGGTGCCAATCACGAATTTGTACACCATGTCCGCATAATCGAACGTATGGCACCGAAGGAGTGTGTCAGAGAAAGAGAGAGGTAGCCCAACAATGTCCGATATGTCAGTGCCTGAATTACGATTTTGTGGTTTACGGGGTGACTTTTTACGGTGAACACTTCAACCGGGCGCTGCGGAGGGGCACGGGAAAAGGGGATGAAAAACCGATTTCTTATTTGACAACTCCCTTCAAATTTCCAATCAGCGTCAACATTTCATGCGAAGTGGTACATGCACCCACTCTCTCACACACACACCTGTCAGCACCAGCTACTGGCGAGATATAACACTGCGCTAGATTACTTATGTACACGCCGCAGACATGCAGAAGAACCTGCACTCCTGCTGGGGTAGACGTGGGTGGAGGGGGAGGGGGGAAAGTGACCCAGCACCGGGAGGATTCGGTCGGTGCTGGTAAACGTAAATTGAAAATGAATTATTTCCCAGGGTTTCCCCCGTCCCCGTCCGCTGCCGTTCGATCGATCCTGTCGGTGAAAACAGTCAATCATAATATGTTTGATTGAACAAACGGTAGTTTGTGTTGTTCGATTTCTATTCTCCTGCACCTGCGAGAGTGGGAAAGAGCATTTTCTCACACAAACCCCGGGTACCCGGTGGGCAGTCGTTGCGGATATTTGACTACAACGAGGGGAATGTTGTTGTCAATTTGCGGTTTTGCCCGCCAGCCCAAACCGAACCGAACTCCCTCGAGTCAGGTCCAGCAGATTGCAGCAACGGAAGGACGCAATGGCAAGTTGAACGAAATGAAAAAAGGCAGCCCATAGCCTAACCCCGCCGGTTGAAAAAGGTCGATATTGTTTATTAAAATACCAATTTAATTATGAGCGCAGTGGTGCAGAACACGAAATACACGAGAAGGAACCCGATAATCATGCATGAAAATCGTGTAACGGCTTCGGAAAGGACCTAGAATTCCTTGCTGCCGAGACCAAAACAGGCGGTCGCATGCAAAATATTTCGAACCCAAGCGCTTCCCTTGAGCGCCTTGATATCGATCGGTTTTTGCGCGCGCCCGGAATATGCACATTTACACGTTCATTAGGGTATCTTATATCTCGGGGACAAAATCGCCCAAAAAACAACAATACCGTCCCCGGCGTGCGACGTGCCCCGGGAGCGTGTTGAGCGTGCGAAGATGATCATGTGTTCGGCGAGATGATCTGCCACCACCGCCACCGAGAAAGAGGCCGAAGACAAAGGGACAACACGCTGTAAACTGCAGCAAGAAATATTCGATTTTATCGGTGAGCAAAATTCATGTTGCGACGAACGCTGCTGGGCTGAGAGATTTCGGAGTCGCCAGCACGAGGCAAAGGTGATTTTTTATTTTTAAACACAAGAACGGGGATGATAATAAAGAAGTGAAAAGATTTTTTTTATAATATTTTATCACAGCAAATTGAATTTACTATATTTTAATGCTTAAAACTTTTGAAACAAAAACTTAATATTGAAATGATTTAAAATTACCCTCCGTGATCAGCTCACCAACTGGTTCGACGCATTTCGATCGTGATTTAAATTGTTTGAATCCATCCGAGAGAAAATCGGAAGCGAATCAACTTCAACGCTGCATTCCGTCGCTTGGCAACGAGTTTGGTTTGCAAGCAATTACCTACCCCCCCAACTCTTACGACCCGGTACGGTATTTTGTGTATTTGGCAAACGGAATTTCATTGTGTGCCGGGGACCGTATGGAAAGTCATCGGGGTGAAGCGATTTGCAAATTATCCCATCTTTAGTCCGGACCACCCGGACTTCTGTCTCGCGCGCGCGTGGGGACGTCCTCCCCAAAAATGGTATAATTTCAATTGTTGCCCGTTTGTCCGGCTGGCTCCGGGAAAGGGGAAGCAAATTGGGTGAATTTCTTCGCATGCCGAATGCAAATACGATACGGGCTGCTCCCTTTGGTCTCGATCGCAAATTAAACCGTACCAAAGCCGACGGTCGGGAGAGGGAGCCGCCTTTAATCAAATATGTCTATGTGGCCTCATTTGAATATTTCAAGCCATGAGCGTGCGCCGTAGCATGTTGATTTCAATTGGCGCAACAAACGCGATACGGTAGCGGTATTTGAATTCTTGTTCGGTTGATTTAAATAAATGACAACGCTAATTACAACCGTCGGGGATGCAGCCAGCATTCGAGCCCGGCTGTGGCTAATTGGTCCGTCGTGTATCGTGGTGCATGGATCGTGTTTTTTTCCTCTCCCGCCGGTTCATTTGCCTTCTTCGAAACGATCCGAGAAGATTGACGCGAACGCGGCTATCAAAGCAATCGGCCGCTCGCATCACACGAGGAGTACGTAATTGTTTAATGTAAGGTTTCAGCACACTAGATTGACAGGCCAAAAGAGAGTACGCGTATTGAAAATTTCTATGATAAATTATGTAAAAGAATAGGAAATAATATACACCCTCACCGGAACGTAAATTTGTAACACAGAATCGTCACCGAAGGCATTCGGAAGCGAGCGAATTAAACACTCCTCTCGTAAACATGTTCGCTCCATCTCGCACCCATCCACGTAATAATCCCACTAACGATCACGATAACAAGTGACACATTTCCTATACATTATGTGCACAGGGTGTACATCTTCACCGACTGCTTCACTGCCAGATAGGCCCGGCTATTGCGTAAATCGTTCAAGTGTGCAATAAATATCTCCTTCCGTTCCGCACCCCTCGCGGCCAACCCCCGTGTGACGGCTGTGCGCGAACGGCCACAATCGGCACAATCGCTGTTACATAAAAAGGGTGGCCATCGCACTTCGCCCGGATGGCCCTCGGGCATCGCGCACAGTTTGCGCGCTAAAGACGTCGTTTATGAAAACATAAATCTAATTAATTTTTCACAACCGACCTGGCTGCCGGCGCCGGGGTGGGATGCGGGAAATGCGAATCAATTTCACCCAGGGAAACGGAAGTCGAACTGTCCCCAACCTCCCTCCCCGTCGTTGCAGTCCCGTCCGGTAACGCACGGACGTAACGCAGGGCAAAGTTTTTATTGCCACGAATAATAAGGTTATGATTGTTATAATTAGTCCAGCCCGGGGCATACCAACCCCGAGCGTACCTTAAACGACGGACGCTTTCCCGTCCAGATTGTTCTATTAATTATCGTAGCCTTCTCGAAATGACCCGCTAAATTAGATCGTTCAAAAGTTCTGTTTCGTGAGTGTGAGTGTGCAGTTTCTCCTCGGTTCGGAGTTGAGTTTGGTGTTGTTTTCTTTCGCCGTCGAATTTGGCGTCCATTTTCGCACTCCGTGTTGGGATTTTTTTTTTCGACGAAAAATAATAATTCCACCTCCAGGATGCAAAACCAGCTCCGTGATCGGGCGCAAAACCAGTAGTAATCAATCAATGTTGGCAGGCTATACTTTGCTTATCCGAGGTTTCCGAGATCTCGAATGCACACAGGCTGCCTTCGCGGAAACCGTGGCTAAAGCCCAATTCCAGCGACCTAAGAGCAATTTGGTCGATATTCAAATTTCATTCCAATTTTAAACCCCTGTTCTGCAAATTTCATCACAACGGCGCAACACGAACCGTGCCATTCCCTTTGACCGTGCGCAGTAACGAAACCGAAATCGCTTACCTAACAATACGCCGCGAAAAAGCTCTCCGTCATCGTTCGGCGGACATTGTCGCCTGTCGATCGTCCGGCGTGTTCCGCTCCTGTGCGGATCCTGGCGCCAAAACCGCCGAGGCGCAATCAAAGAAACCGTCCCGAAACAACAACAACAACCAAAAAAAAACAAATCCTCGTCATTCTGCCACATTTTGCCGCGTCATGTGGCGGCGGTCCCTTTTTTGGTGCTGTGGAAGTTTTTTTTTTTTTTAAATTAAAATCCACCAACTTCGGTGGGGAGCTCATTCGGCGGGTTCGCGTGAAACGTTCGCCACGAAGCGAATAATTCATCCGCCGGTGGAGAGGAATGCAAATATGATGTTACTTTTCGACTTCCCATCTCGTGCGGCGGTGCTCCTTCACAGAAGGTCATTCTTGGGTGCGCTAACGCCCAGACACAGAATTCCCACGCTAGAACCGGGCGCTTTTCCAGCTTATCGGACGGGCAGAATCTTACCCTTGCGCGCCGGTTCAGACACACTTTGCATCAAATTCGCCAATGCATTCGCTGAGTGCTCCGTTGGTGTGCGCGTGGTCTATAATTAATATGCATTTTAAGGATTATGTTCCATTTAGATTTTCATCTCGAGCCGTTCTGCTTTTTATTAATATATAAATATCCACTCTCGGCGCGGGCTGCAAGCGAAGGGTTTTCGTCCGGTGAGAGCGAGGAGATTTCTTCAAGAAACATAATTATACTGCAGCCAAGAGGCTCTGTATCCCACTGTGTCTCTCTCTCACTCTCTTTCCTCTTTGTTTAAGCCGATCTGAATCTTGTGTCGTGGCAAGTATGGTTAATTAGAACGTCTTAAGAAAGTGTTATAATTATTTTAATGGATCGCTGGGAAGCGCCTCCGAATCGAAGTGCATCCAAACGATAATGCACTAGTCAGGTCGTTTGGGTGGATGCATCCCACCGTTATCAGCACGATCGATAACACAATGCATCGAAATGCATCTAAAAGCATCATAATTTGTGGTGACTAATGGGAAGCGAAATCGGTACTTTGTATTTTTTTAAATAAATCAAGAAGGATTTGCTCACCATATCTGAACGGCAGTTCTTTCTGAGATCTGAAAAAATGTGTTTAAAACTTGAGGAATAAGAGCTTACAGGAAAATCCTAAATATAAGAAAATATATTGACTGACACTGATGGTTACCATGGTTGCATCATGTTTTAAACTTAAACTCGTGCACGATTGACAGAGTATTTTCGCACACGCTTTTCTACTATTATTGTCAAATTCATATTCATATTTAACGTTACATTACGTTAAAAAAGAGCGGTTACGTTTCGCAAGTGCTGCGAAATTATTCTATCCAAAAGTTTCGTGTGATATTATTCCAGCTTAACAGCTCTTGCCCGTGTCAAAATTGCTATGCAAACATCGGTTTCCAACGATCGCTCGAACCCTGCGCATCGCATGGCTTTATTACGCCACGGATCATTTAATGCACCAGAAAACCGTTCAAAGGAAAGCCCGCCGACGCTGGATTCCTGCGCGAAGATACGCTCCAAAGATCCGGCACCGAAAGATCGCATGCCACGCTCGCATCCATTCTTCACTGCAGAAGCGCATCGGTCGTTCGGTGTGTTAACGGCACGGTAGAAAAGCAAACATACAAGCCCTCCCTGCTCAGCCCTCCCTTTCCCAGGGAGCGATGATAAGGTGTAAGCTCACTTTATTCCTTATCCATCATCACCACCACCGGCCGCCGCCGCCGTCTGCGATTGCACATTTGCATGTGCATAAGAGGCACCCGGGTGCCTCACGCGCATTTGCTTAATATTCCGATAAATTTCATCATTATCTTTACACTCGCACAGCTCCTGCGGAGTTGCGCCGCAACTGCACCCCGGTTTCGCACAATCTCCATCAACATTATCGTTAAGGTTAAATTATTTGAGTGTTTTGAAAATTTTCACAGCTGCCTGCCTGCACGTTTCGCTGCAACGTACTGGCCACGTTGCCATTTGCGAGTGGTGAATCTGCTCGCGCCGGTTGAACTGCTCCCAAAACCCTTTTCTTTCCCCAGGCTGCAGCGGTCTGTAGCAACGCCAACGAAAGATGGCGACGAGCCTTCCACCACGTCGGAAGGCCACATTGAGGACGCAATAATTACCGCCACCATCGTTCCAATTCCCAGCGTGATCGGATTTATTGAGTCAACCTCTGGTGAATTCCCTTCGCCGCGGTTTCTCCCCGGCGATCGGGTACGGGTATCAATAACAGTAGCGACGTGAGCAGGCAGCAGTTGTAGTTGCAAACGTGCGGTGCGTAAGTACGTGTTGCTGGAAACGATGCTGGCTGCAGGCGGTTTTCCACACACCTTACTTTGCGGTGCAGCTTCCTACCGAGTGCCACTCATTATGATAAAATGTTTCCATTTTGCAATTGATAATTAAAATAAATCGCAAATAATTACACCAGACGTGTGTTCATCATGAGGCACTCGGTGCTCCGCGTGCTCGGGTGAGTAAGTGGTAAATGCACTTTAGTGTGGAATAATACACAGATTAATAACATTTCATTTGCACACGTTTGGGTCGTTATTTATCTAAAATTATAACGCTATTTTATTCATTCACTTGTTAGAGAAAAGCGATAACGATCTCTATTTTTTTTTTGCTGAAATCACACCCATTGTAAAGTCCCCGGCATGTGTCACTAGGCGTTTCCATAGCCTACTGGCTGTATGAATAAAAATGCACTCGCTCTCATTTATTTCATTTTTTTTTCCACTCAACTCAACCTGATACCCAAGGGGAAGGTGCAATTTGCGCAGCGATGGATGTAATTATTTATACTCTATTTAAAATAACAGATTCTCGGTTATCCTCCCCATGCCCAACGTGCCGTTTCTTCTTTTTGCTCCTCCGTTGACAATGATTTCCGCACCTGGTGCGACGGACCTCCGCGGGTTGTTGCAAATGTGCAACACACGACACGGTAAAAATCTCGCCCTACGCCATACTTGCACAAAACCTGCACGCAGGGATAATTAACAATTCAACAAGTTTTTGTCCCCGCCCGCCCTTGGCCCGACTACCGCCGTTGGCTCCGGTGACAATCACTCCGAGATCCAATCACTCCGAGACGAACGCGGACAGACGAATGTCATTCCTTTCCGGCCCCAACCTGCCTTCACGATCAGGTTCTTTTGTACCACACCTCCAGCCCTACCTCCAGCCACCTCCAGCTCGATATACAAATACACTGTGTATGTGTTTGTGTTTGTGTGGAAAACATAACTTAACATGAAATTAAAATATGTGCGCGACAAATAATTTCATAAAATGCTTCGAATGAATTCATACTCATTACTGTGAGTCGGTCGTCATGCGGCATGTATCTATATGCATGCGGTACCGGTCCGGATGCACGTAGCGGTGTCCCCGATTGCCTTACCATTCTCCCGACTCATCCCCCGGCCTCCACCATCCCTTCTCGTGCGCCCTCCTTTTCGCGCTGGGGAATTCGATTGCGAACCGAGAGGCAAAATTCCAGTTCTAACTTGGCATCCTTCGCGCCAAGCCAGGCGCGGAGTCCAGCAAGCGACACACTCACACACACACAAGACTTCGGTTGATTCGGCTTCTCCCTCCACACACACACACACACCGGAGACAGCTGCCGACATGCATCGCCAGGCAGGCAGCGCAGATATCATCGTCGCCGCGCTCTCGCACTTGGCTCGATGGCTTAAATGGACAATTTCACAAAAATTATTGCACATATAATTATAATTATCTATCAGTCTCTTTTACCTCGCCCTCGGCACGGTGCATCCCGTAGCGGGTTCGAAACGTTTAGTGACTGCAGATTACCCTTTAAGCGACTTGCCCGCCCTTAGGCGATACTGTGTGGAGGTGGGGGGAAGGGGGGGGGGGGGAGAAGGGAGGATTGCTGCCAAGAAACGCAGCCACAAAAAAAAAGAAACGTAGTGCGTCGAAAGCAATTGTAATAATGACCATTATCACACCATTCCGGGAGCAGACCGGTGGAAATGGCGGTGAGTGAGTGAGCGCGTGGAGTTCCAGTGTGGGAAAAATACGGATCGGAAAACCCTAATGGTGGTGAATTATTCCGCGATCAGCCCACGATCAGCCCCGATCGAGATGGGAAGGGGCAGGTAGGTTTCCGCACCAGTATCAGTATGCTCCTTTTTTCAAAAAAAAAACTTTATTATACGATGGAAATGACCGATGCGGATCGTGTTTTCAACCACCGGCTGCTCGAGCAACACACAATCAATACCATAATTTCGTATGCGTTTCGAAACACACACACTTACGGTGGCAGCTAGCTGTAAATTAAGTTATTACCATCGGTTTTATTAGTTCGTCCTAACCCGAACCGGCCCCCCCGATCCGTCTTAGAGGACGAGCCAAGGAGAAAAAATGAAAGTATAATTCGGTGCTCATAAATATCAATCGCCCATTACACAAGGCGCGTGCGTGTACAAAAACGCCACCAAAACCGCCACCGAAAAAATGAATCAACATCTCGTCGGTAATCGAACCGCGCAAACAAAACCCGAGCGCGGAGAAATCCGACAACGACGCTTTTGGGGTACAATAAATAAAATATAATACATTAAATAAAGCGTCCACCTTTAATGGGTCCGCGCGCGGTTTGATTTCACTTCGAATTTTCATTGCAAGCCTTCGGTTGTTTGAGTTTTGTCTCGGTTTCGGGTTTCTTTCTTTCTTACACATGTGTGCTGCTGATGTGAGGTTATGTTGCTACAGCGCGCGCGTTTTAATGTGGTTTATTAGAGTTTATTGCGTTACGCACGGTGCGTACACTGCGCATCCCGGACACATACGCGGTCACCGGGACAGGGGTGTATAAAGTTGAAGAAATGATTGATAAAACAAACACACCAAGCTTTCGAAAATGTTTATCTAATCATGGATGGAGGTGTCGTTTCATCACCATCTTGAAGGGTGTGTTATTTGAACAAATCAGGTAGAGAGAGAGGGCGATAGAGTAAGAAGTGTGGAAACTGGGTGTAACTAAATTTTATTGCGCTTAATCATCTAGGCTTGTGAATGTTACAAAACAAACATAAAATGTGAGCAACGATTTCTCCTGCTAACATTTTAGCTATGATAAAAACGGCATATAAAAAATGTTACTAGAGGTATCTATTTGCTACCCTATTATTTTTTAACCACTCATGTTTTTAGTTTTCCATTCTTATATGAAATTTTTATTTCTTTTACTAAACATTTATTTTATTATTAATTCATACCCAAATCTCCATCACCATAATATTCCCACCGCAACACCATGTTGACGATCTCATCCGTACAAACAAATACGATGCTCTCCCCATTTCTCAAGTAAAGAACCTCAACGAAGGCAAACGAGATCTCTCTTTGCGGATGTTAAAAAAATTCTCACAAATGAGACTCTCACAGACTGCATCTCATCTCTGCAGCCAGTGCATCACTCACGTATGCATCACCGTCCAGTGCATCCAATCCGACCGACGGATCCCAGACGGATGGTAACATTTCCCGTTCCCCAATGGCTCAATATATGCAAAGTGAGAAAAGGCACAAAAGACAGCAGAACAGTAGGCGTGGCGTGGCGTGGCGTGGCGTGGCGTGGCGTGGCGTGGCGTGTCGTAGCCGAAAGCGTCCCCCTCCCCTAGGGCACCCACCCCAAAGTCATTCCTCCGGATGCTGCCCCGCGACGGATCAAACCCGTTGAAGCATTAACGCCACCGCCCCAAAAAAGGGAAGCATTTCCCACGCGAGGAGTCGACCGGCGATCGGCCCAATCATACAATCAAATTAAACAATTAAATACCGATTATCAAATTAAATCGACTAATGACAATGATGATGATTATAACGCCGACCGTGGTGCGGATGATAATGGTGATCATCCACGGGCTAAATAATAAGTAATACGTTTTCCCGAAACGCGCCCGGAACGGAAATGGGTCCAAACGGATCCCGAGCTCGGTTAGGTTTTTCCTCGTACGATGCTGCTCATGATACAGTGAGTCAGTGAGTCAGTGTGTGTGTGATCAATTATGTCCGTAAAAACATTAATTTATCGTGCTCTTTTTGCTTCGCTGAAGGAACAAAAAGCGTTTTTCGCTGTTATTCAATTTCACAAATAAAGACTTCACAAATCAACAAACGGTCGAGCTGTAACTGTTCAACAATTTTCCTTCATTACTTGCTTCGCGTCATCAGCTTTTCCCGGACCCGTGGCTCCCGGGGGGTGGGACGATGTTGATATTTTAATAAAACACTGCCACTTTTTTATTAATCTAATTAAGCTGCCACCGAAGCGTTGGAGGTAATAAATCACACAAGAGTGAAGCGATTGCTGTCTCTCGCTTTGGGCTACACTAGCACGGGGGATGAGAAAGGATACGGCACGGGGTTTTTTTTCACTGAGACATACGTTTCTTCTTCCATCGCTGGCCATAGAATGGAGATAATCGGTCAGCATGACCGTTCCTCGGGCTGGATGTCCTCGGTTGCTTTCATTAATTTCAATCATAAATCCTCCATCAATCGATATTCTCGTCCCGGTTGCGCTCACTAAAGGCGATGGTTTTTCGATGCATCCAACAGAGAGTTGATAAAAATTTAAATTGTTTTCCATTTAGCACACACACACACACACGCACGAGGAATGTGAAAAGTCACCATCGTACCGGGAAAGGAAGTGGTTTTGTCTCCCACAGCCCCGATCACGGCCGTATTTCGTTGTGTGTCGCCGCGCCTCGCCGAAGCAAATTAGATCGAATTAAACAAATTTGTGGTAGCAATCGAATTATGGTCAGCCGCAGCAGGAGGGTGAGAGCGCACGGGTCAGTTAACTCGATCACCACCCCCGCACGGACCGGACCGAACGACTCCGACCGAACGAATACGAATATCATGCTGTGCCCGGCCGGTACCATATGGCGATTGGGTAATGGAGCTGGTCGCGGACTGAAAGTGGACAAATTAATTTTCGAACGAATTTATAACTGCCATTAGCGAAAGGCGGGTTGTCATCGAATGCGGTGCGATCGGGTATCGGTCAAATCCGGGGTCCACGTCGGGGAGGAAAAAAGTCATTTCAATTAGAATTTATGTCGTCTGGTTCATTGAGCGCGTTTATTTGGAAATAGACAAACGGATCGCATAAGGAGAGGATCGTTGCCGATAGAATGCTTTATTTAGATAACTATTTTGTGATATATTGAACTAGGGAGAGATGGATGGAAATGTTTGAAAATTTTCACGTGTCTATGTATGAATAATGCGATAAATCTGTTTTCATCCTTTCTCTAAAATTCTATTCTTTAAACTATTAATAAGTAAAGAATAGTTGAACTCTTTGAACCTTCGCTTCTTTTGATAACCACCAATATTTCAATCACCGTGCTGGTTGGACAATTACCACACTAGTACTCCCATAAATATGGCATTTTCCATCCATCCCGCTGCAGGAAGCATTCCCTCTGTGCCCGGGTGCCCATTGAAAAGTGCCAATAGGCCCAGAAGGAGCAGGTTCTCGCCAGTTGCGCAAATCCAAACCATGACGGGGACTAATTAATTCAACAAACGAAATCATTAGTGCCTTTCCCGAAACAAGCAAGAAAAAACACACAAGCACGCACACGTGGAAAAACGAAAAGCCGCGCAAACGAAACGAAACGGTGCAGCGAAAATAATGCCAATAGTAACAATTCACCAGCTGAAAAAAAACCGGTAATCATAAACGCCATTTGCCTCCGTTTTGGAGCTCGCTCGCTGTGGTGCGCTGTGGACGCCACCGGGTCGTAATAATAATACGCCGAAATGAAATCATCATTTTCCATGAAATTTTTCACCCAAGCTCGGCGGGGAAACGGGCTCGGCGCACCACTTTTGGGACAGATTTCTTTTAATTTATTCCGTGTGCACTCGCGGAAAGGAAGCAGGTGAGGCGATGGTGAAGGAGGAGCAGGAGGGCAAAGGGAGAGGTGAAATATTTAAGCGCCAGTTGCACAAAACGCACAGCAATCCCTTTTTGCCCGCGCGGTTCCCAGCGAACACGGCGGGAGACCTCCCCTGGACCTGTTTCCGGTTCTTGCGGTTCGCTGTCCCATAAGGTGCGTGTGTGTGTGAGTGCGAGTGGGGTTTTTTTGCTCCCATGCGCGGTTTTGGTGCGCATGCATATGGTGAGAATGATACCCTCGGTGCCGTGGAGGCCTTGTGTGATCCGCGATGTACCACAACTCGCGCTTGAAAGTTGCTTTCGATGGAAGGAGGGCAAAGATGAGGGCGAGAGCGAGAGCGAAACAAAAAAGGATGCGACAAAGACGACCAACGGGTGGACGCTTTTTTGTGGTTTGCTTTCCTCTTCAACGCCTGTTTAAGACTCTTTAAGACACACACGCACGCCCGACGATAGATCCGTCAAGTGGACATGAAATCTATTAATTTACAAGCCACACACCATCGCAGCTTTCCATTTGCAAACAAGCGCAGTCTTCGCTCGCTAGCAGTATCACGCCACGATCGCGATCGCTAATCACGCCCGGCTCGGTGAAAACAAATTCAACCCTTTTAAGGACCGTGGGTGTTGGTGGTGGTGGTGGAGAGGGTAGCTCGGATTGACGGATTCGTCAGTGTCCGCGTGATGGCGCATGACCATTACGCACTGACTGGGAGCGCGTTTTTTTTGCTCTCTCTCTCTCTGTGCCGCTAAAAAAGGCATCTGGCACGACGGCCCCGGCGTTTTCCCAGCGTGACTGTGTGGCTGGCTTTACTGATATTAATTTATATACTCCGTGCACGATCGACACTTCGGCCCCAAACCGGCGAATGGCGTCTGACCTCCCGTCAGGTTGGCGTCGCACGGCTCAGGTTGCCGGCGCAACATCAAAAGGGATCAGGATTTGCGACAATTGTGGCATCTCTCGTACCGGTGGGCCCACCGTGCGTATGCATCTCCTGCGAATGACTAATTCCTAACCCTGCTGCTGGTTTCATAATCATCAAGCGAGAGAGAGAGAGAGAGACGGGGAGAGAGGGAGTGCGAGCAAGGGAAAAGGGTTGAGAAAGGGAAGGGAACGCAAATTCCAAACCGTCGATCGGGGAAATATGTGCTGGTTGACTCTCAGCGTGTGTGTGTGTGTGTGTTTGTTAGTTTTTTTTACCCATTTACCCGTTTCAGTTTCTTCATCCTCGGTCTCGTACCCAACCGGTTGATTCGTTCGCCATTTAGTGTAATTATTTAATTATATGCGGTTTCTTTTGATTATACCAACGCGCAAAAGGTTTGTTTGCCCTTTTTTGCTCGAGCCCGCACACACACACACACAGGCAAGAGCGCTTGATCGGTATGCACAACCGCACGTTCGTTTGGCCGCAGTTGGTTTGATTGGTTTTGGGGCGTAAAAACTAGCAAAATTATTCTCCTGCGCTCCTGAACTGTCCCATCGATTCGGGCCCGCATTCGATCAGACATTCAAAATTGTTTCCACTTCGGTTCCCCCCTTTGGGAATGTCAAGGAAATATGCAAACACACGGTGAAACCATCAAAACGCAGTAGGCACCGTAACCAACGGGAGGGAAAAACGGGACACAAACGAACGAGCAAACGAAACCAGAGTAAAAAAAAAATACACCGCTCAAATTCTTTTCCACCGGTTGCAGAAATATGTCGCCCGTGGACGTAGAATCAGAAGCGCTGCAAACCTCATGCCCATCCCTCCCCACCCACTCCCGGAAAAAACGGCCGTTCTTTGTTCGTGGTCGCATTTGTTCGCATTCCCATTTTCAACCGCTGGACCTCCTCGGTCATGGAATCCGTTTTTTTTTGTTTTTTACTTCCCCGGCTGCTGCTGCCGTTTCGCGCCACGATTGATGAATTCCATTCAAATTTATTCTAAACAGTAGCAAACAAACATCGGCAAACATCAAACCACGGCCGCCGGTCGCCGGATTTGATTTGTTCACACAAAAAGCGCCTCGCGACAAAAGCGTTTCCTCGGGAGACAAAACCGAACCGGAATGATTGATTTCTTTGTTTTTTTGGTTTCTGAATTTTCGATTGGAATGTGCTTAGGGAGCGAAAGGGTTAAAATTTTGGCTAAAGCAGATGAGCCAAAACGCAAAATGGGATGGAGCGGAATGCCGTAGTAAAAGGACACCGAAAGGAAGCACTAAAGTACAGTTAGTCCGGAAGGAATTCGATGTGCTTTTTTTCTTCACTGTTGGCAAACTACTTCGTGGCTACCTCACTATCGGGTGGGTAATTATTTAAATGGCTTTATAGGTATAATGTGTGGCTTAAATATACATTAAATAACTATCATTATCGCACCCAGCCTATCACCAACGTGTGTTTCCACACAAAACAAAATGGTACTAAAAGTGCTGCGTTTTAAAGTGCTGTTTTTTTTTGTTTTGAAAGGTGAAATGAAACCGAAATGCAAACACCCGAAAACCGCTGACACCGCGTGACACGAGCACCGGAAACAAACAAGGATCAATTTGGGTGCTCCCTTTTTCCGTCCGAATGGGCCGATAATTGGCATATAATGATCGCCTTCTAACGGAGCACCGGCAGCACAAACGCACAAACAGGTGCCCCAAAACGGGCCTGTCGGTTAGCTAATGCGAGTGCGTATGCAAGTTTCGAGCGAAAGGTTTAATGCGGCTCGGTTTTAGCGGCTGTGGCGATCGACGTTCTGCGACGCGACGCGAGTGCATCCGATGCACCGAACCGTTAAATACCGAAACGGTACGGGGTAGTGTGGCATAACGGCGATATCAATTAACAATACTCGCTAACTGTGCGGTGCCACTTTAGGCTAAGAGGCTCGGCAATTATGGAATGCATTTTAAACCCCGCACTAAGGTTGCATGCAGTTCGCTCGGTGGACGAGGAGATGCACGAGCACAACACGATGCATATTCACGAGGCGCCCTTTCGTCACCCTCTTACGGTTGGTCCAACCGGGGCACAGTGCGAGCAAAATTGCGACACTTGCGGGAAGAAAAATCATCACCGAAAGGCGAACTTATTCGAGGCCAAACAAAAAATGCTCGCCAACAATCAGCGGCGAAAAATGATGTCTCTATAAAAACTGCATTCTATGCAGTTAAAATCCATAATTAACGTTAATTGGTTTCGCACCGGAAGGCTTGCCCGCCATTTGCATGCATTTGCACCATCGCATTCGGATGCAATTTTTCTTTCCCTCCTCTCCTTGCTGTTTTTTTGGGAGTGTTTTTAAAAATTAAAAAAAAAAGAAACACACACACACAAGGAAAGCCACACTCCTGCACGCTCCAGATTCCACGCACCGGCCGGTGGCCGCTTATCTCGATTACGCTTACGGATTAGTGTAAGTGATATGCACTTCCGGTTCCGGTGCGCTGCGCACGGTTTTTGCGCAGTTCCGCGCAACGGATTCGCACATTATCGTTCGCACAACGGGGGCGGACGGGTGGATTTGAATAAAAGCACGATAAACGTCTGTTGGCGCATGTTATTCGCTAATTAATTATCAGAAACGCTAAACAAAGAGCTCCACAGGTCCACGGCCAATACGGCTGCATGGGGTTCTGCCCGCGCGATAGTGCAAACAGACGCTTTTCACCGCACTTGCTGAGCTGAAGCTGCTGAAGTAGTGCTAAATCTTCTGCCCGAGTACGACGGCTAGGACCGCGTGGGGTGAAATCACTTAACTTCTGCCACGGTTTCACATGTTTGTGTACATTTAAGTCATCAAGTAAACCGGAGGTTTACTCCCTTATCTCACTAGGCCTGCAGCTTCACGGAAACTTCGAGTTTTTTTTTTTGATTATTTGTACGAACGAAAAGAAACGGAACGGTGGTTCGAATTTAAATGGCGTGAGAAAAAATGGTACATAAATTGCACGCGAAGGCACGGCGGTCCCGGGAGGCAACATCCGGCCCGGGAGGCTTCCAATTTTTCAGTTAACGACCGTATCAGGCCGAACCAGACGGTGCAGACTTTCCTTGAAATCGCTTGCTGGGGATCTTGAGCGATCTTAACGGCTACTCTGCTTCGTATTAGACAATATGCAAACGGATCGGGAGTTATTTATTGATGCCAGGGAAAGCCTTAGAACGGTGAAGAACTTCTAATTTTGTTTTTGTTTGAAGGTTTTTTTATGAGTCGAAATTAGTTGGAAATCAAAGTAGCCAATGATTTGTTGCAAAAAGAAATAGTTTAGTCAATAAACCACCAGTGAAAAGTTACAACCTGATTTTCAGTCAAATTTAACACAAAAATTTCAATTGGAACCGAGAACCGTAATAAAACACAAATTTTGTGTCAATCTCAGATGTGATTCGAGCGAGTCTCTTAGACTGTGCCCTTCGTCGCACTTTTATTTGAGCAAATCATTACACACTTGCCACCCGGCCTAGCTACCCTTCACGAGTACATCCTTTAAGGGCGGCCAACTATTACCGCCGCAAGGTAATTGAATTAGTTTGCCCCAACTCGCTCGTCCCCCCAAACGCAACGATTCGAGCAATTATTTGCAGGATTCGGTCACGTTCACTCGGTGGCGCACAGAAAAGTGCTGCCTAATAGTTCGCAACCGGTCGGAGGCTCCTTGTACAACCTTCAATCAGCTAATCAATTGGTCCTACACGCACCTACGGCATACAGATCGATTGGGTACCGATCCGGCGCAACCGATCGGTTCATTATTTTTTCTCACGGTTTACATTTACGGCACCGATCGGGCGTGCGGCGTTCTAATGCCATGACGCGCAGCTCCTAATGGGCACACGATAAGAACCTTCCCCGAACGAAATGAAGCACGCCAAATTTGGACCTACGCACGTTGCACACGGGCATAATTCATTTTTAATTTATCGTGCACGATCGGGTGCGAATTTTATGCTCTCTGAGCACGGGCCCCACCCCGGGTTCGGGAGGGTTTCGGTAAATGTGCAGCACTATTTAAGCAATCTCGACCACAAGGCAAGGTGTGACCACACTGGCCGGTGGGTTGCACACGCACGCACACACACACGCACACAGTGGTGCCTTTTTTATGCCACTCCCAGCTCGATGCAGCCTCACCAGATCGATGATGCATGTTTTATGGAAATGATGAGCCGGTGCCGATCGTTTGACCAGTAACGGAGCATGTGAGCTTGCGCTCGCGGCTGGAATGTGCGCGGCCAGTCCGTCCCGTCCATGTCCCGCGAATGGGCTGGTGACGAGGCCGCCGACGACAAGATATGTTATGATAAACGGTACGGGCCGGCTCGGCGCGCCGTCTTGGAGGGAGAGAAAAAAAAAACGAGTTTCGCGGGCACACCGGACCGGCAGTTGAATTTTAAATATCACTTCAAATGGAAAGCAACTAGAAATAAATACATAATTAGCGTTTGGCGGGGCGAGAGGCGCAGAGAGGGTGGCGGGAGGCTCCATCCTCCCGGGCATCCTCGGGTGCATCTGGTGTACGCATGTGGTGTCCTCCTGTTCTCCGGACCATCTCATAATCTTTTTTTTTGCTTCCTTCCCGATGCTAGTGCGTTTTAATTTATGTGTCGACGGGCGGGCGGGCGGGCGGGCGGGCGGGCGGGCGAGTGTGGGCTTCGCAATCGGCCATCGCGCCCGGACATCATGGGAATGATTTGAATTCAGTGTCGTCGGGCTGTCGGCCGGGCTGACGGGTCGTCCCCGTGGTGTCCGGTGTTGATGGACCGGTTTCCGATCCGATCCGATCCGTCCGGAGCCGCGCCGTGCTTCCGATCGTGTTCATGTAAAACGAAATTGCAAATTAAACTGATTTGTATGCAATCATCAATCGAAACCAAACGGTTGCACGCTTCTGCACGAAACCAGCCTGCCTGCCAGCCTGCCAGCCAGGTTTTTTGTCCGCTCCGCACTCGGATCGAATTGCCTTTCTCCGATGCGAAAGGTGTGTGCCATGGTTGTGGAAAACAAAAACGGAAAATTATGCAAATCCAAAATGCACCGTTAATGCAGCGAGCTGCAGATGAGTGTTTCGATTGCCGAACCGATCAGCTCGTTGGTGCTTGGTGTGTGAGAAATTCTTCCAAACCCACCGTGTTCGAGGCATGCATTCTTACCACCGGGAGCAAATTGTTCGCTCCGTGAGACACGGCAAGCATAAATCGTTTGCTATATCCATTACGAACGCACGTAACGCCTTATGATCGGCGAATCCATGATCCTCGAAGCAGAACATCAGTTCGTGTTCCGTTCACGCCGTTTGCGGTACGATCGATTTCATATTCTCCAGCTCCGAACTCTAATTCCCACCCCAAGCCAGCCAGCCAGTCAGCCAGCCAGCCAGCCAGGCGGTATGGAAACGTGGAGAAGAAAACTTTTCGAACCTTCGACGGCACATTTGGACGGAATGAAATGTTTTCATAATGTAATTAAAGCCATTCCTCACTCATCGGCTCCTCAACCCGCCGTCGTGCTCAATTATCCCGCTCCACCGTTTTCCCGCTGCACCCATCCCGGCTTTAAGCGAACATGGCTTAAATCATTTTAATTGTGTCAAAACTGTCCGCGGCCGGTCCAAACCGGCGGCCCCCGATATTTATGATACCCATCCCGGCGACCATGACTAATGCACCTGTTGAAAGCAAATTTTATGTCTTTTTTATGATAAAACAATCCACCGCGGCTGTCGAGGGCCGGGTGGGGCCAGGGTAATTAAGCGCAAAAGGGAAGCAAACGAAGATGCTTCCCGCGGGCCAACAGGCTATAAGTCAAACCGTGATGAAGCATCTTTCGATCTGGCGGAACCGTCAGAGCTTTAGTTTCTTTTTAGTTTCGGTTCGGGCTGTGACACTTTCCTCGCGCTGGTAGCGAGGGACGAAACAGCGAACGGAAGAAAATAAGCGCCGATACGATAAGCATCGGTTTGCTGCATCGGCCCAAAAGCCAAAGATTGGCATCCATTCCCTTTTTCGGGCAGCCGGGGTGCTTGCTTGCTTCGCTCACCTCCGCTGCTGTGTAGGTGTTGGGCAATGAATTACCACTTGTCAGTGAACCTGTCGACACAGCCCCGGTAGGGAAGCGGGAAACGGGGAAAGGGGACAAAAAATGGCGCCTCACTGCGCCGGGAGGGAGTCCGAATGTGATGTAATAATTTTTACGATTTTTACGATCAGTTTTTGAATTTATGAATGAGCACTGAAGCACCGAAGGGACTCGGGGTGGTTTCTTTTTTTCTTCGTCTGCCGCTGCCGTTCCCTATTAATTAGCTCCCAAAGGAGGAAGATTCAAAGTGTTCGCAGTGTACCGCAAAGGTAACGAGGCGCATTAGAATAAGTGCAAACACCGGAGCTTCCCGGTGGAAGTTTGGGAACCTGGGTGCGCTCCGGTGCGTGTAGCGACAGTGTGCCGAATGGCGCAGGAAAAATATGTTTTTATTGTTTTATTATTCAGGAAAGAGATCGAATTTTAATACACACACACACACACACCAACCGCAGCGGTGTTAGGTGCGGCGTGCACGGAAAATGCGCCGTGCATTAATATTAATTACCTTAACGATCTTTCACTCGCTGCCCGGAAAAGCAGATCACATTAGACACCGACGGAACAAGCTGCTTAATGCTTGCGTTAATGTGGGTCCCGTGTGAACATGCGATCGGGGTTGTCCGCATTGGTGAATGGTGCAGGATTCGAGAAAGAAAAGCCTGCTTTTGCTCCCTGTCGGAAGGCGAAATAATTTCATACGCACACACCCGTACGGACCGGAGAAACGATGGATCCACCCGGGTCCGTACATGTTTTACAACCACCGCAAAACCCGCGAGTATTCATTCCACATAAATCACGGTGAATTATTAGCCCAGCTTTTGCTGCTTTGGTAGCAGCAGGCAGGAAGGCAAATAAAAGCGCGCGCGCGCTTGTTGTTCATTATTCAGCAGAAAAGCTATCATAATTACATAGGTACGTATACAGATATTTTTGGGGCTCTCCCCGAAAACCCGATGCACTCGACCGTACCGAGTTCAATTCGTGCGTCTAGCGAGCGAATCCGCGAAACCCTGTTGAATAAAGATCACCCCCGGCCATTGGGGGGGGGGGAGGGGGGGTTGGTGAGAGGAAACTGGTTGACCCTCGTGGTTTGGCAACAAGAAAGAAAAAAAAGCCACCGTACAAAAAATGGCAATAAAACTAATGGTTTTTAATTTTACCCACCCCATACCATGTGCGCGATCCATGTGCGCTTAAAGTGTTTCGAGTTTAATTGACGATTTATTAAATAATTAATAGCAGCAAAATGAAAACATCACACGGGTATGCCGGGTTGCAGGGAGGGCAGGGCTTTTGCACTGGCTTCCACTCAAACTTCCTGCACGTCCCGTAGACTACAAAGTGCTGTTTTGTTAACCAAACGTGACGCTTGTTTTAGCACCAGCTTGGGGCAGTTGGGTGTTTTTTTTTTGTTTTTTGGTTCGGTGTGATCGCGATCACCATCACCAGCGTGCGCGAAGATTCGATCCATTCGGGACGGGTTGGTGGGTGATGGTGGTGGTGGTGGTGGTTTGGACGGTCGCTGCACTATCATCCATTTGGTGACCATTTACATTATCAGACGATTAGCTTTTAACTAGGAAAACTCATTCTAGCGTACCGTCTTGGGCTCGTCATCCGACACCTGACGGTTGGGTCGATCGTGGGTCGTCGCGATTCGCGTGGCTTTGCGTTCGCCCCCAAAAATCCGGAAGCGGCACATAAATTAATTCCTAATGAGCAATAACAATAAGGCCGGTGAAATTTTTATGTTTTTTCCACAGCATGGCGCCGTGTGAATAAGGCGCCCCCCTCCCCAGGGGGAAGAGTCATCGTTGTTGCTGGTGTTGCGGAAAGTGATCACTGACCGTGCTCCAACAACAACAACAAAAAACCCCCCCCCCACACACACACACACATTAGAAGAAAACAAGCAGAAAACACCTTCCGCAAATGCTGCCGCGAAAGAATTATAATTTTATTGCGCTCAATTCCAGCCCGCGCAAGGTTCAACGAATCACCCGGCCAGCCAGCCCTGCTCCGATGGGCCCACATTCTGGCCGATTTTCTAATGCGCGAATGGCCCGCGAAATGCTGCTCTCGGGCCGACGCATAAGCAACCCAGAATGACAGCAATAAATCACGCATTCGCCCGCGCGATAGTGTATAATTAAATCAACGGAAATCAGGATGCGAAATTTAATTACATACCCCTCGCGGGATTGCTAAATGGGTAAATTATTCCTTCTGCCAAAAAGCCGGGAAAATGTGGGCAAAAATCAATCGCTTTCCGTTTATTAAATGGCTCCACCGTCGGTAGGCTTGACCGTCGCGTTGCCATTAGCAACGGGCTGTCGCCGCCGAACGACAAATCGCTCCGACGGAACATTGTGCAGCACGGTAAGGTGGAGTGGAAAAAAAACCCAAAAACATTTCCTTCGATTTGGTTTCGATTTGTGGTTCGTTTTTGTTTTTTTTTTTCGCGAAACGTTTTTCATTTGAATTTTAAATTCCCGCAGTCAGCAATACGAAATACGTCACGGGACGTGGTCCTTGTTTTTGTGTGTGTGTGTGTTTGTTTAAATGTCGCTTCTGCATGTGTTTATCGGGCTGCTCGGGGCCATTCGCGTTCGTCCTTTCCATGATCGCTTCCAGTTGTTGTATGCGTTTCTTTTGTTGTTGTTGATGTTGAACGACTCCTGCTTAAAATGCTATCAATTAGCCGATTCATTCTCATTTGCCAGCGGTTTCAGGCGGTTCAGACCCCGTTCAGACAAGCGTTCAGGCAAGCCTGCGACCTGCAAAGGAAGCAAAGAAAGAACAGTATGAAGCTCAACCACCAGTGCTCGATAAAACCATCTGAATATTCATACGCTCCGGGTACGTTCGTTCGCCCACCTGCAGCAAACTTGCTGCATCCGTCAAAGTCGCCCGGGGGCCTAATTGAAAACCTTCATAAACAGCTCCCGGAAATATGTGCGATCGCGCTCTTTAGGCGCCCTTTTTTTCCATTAGTGCCATCCAGTGCCACCCATTTACTTAAGCCGGCCATTTTCAAGTACCGAAGTAGTCGCGCATTCGTTGTCGCACGCGGGCCTCTGACGGTTTTCTCACCGAAATCATTCGTCCCTCGGGATTTTTCCCGCCGCGTTAATGTGCAAGAGCACTCTGTTGGGTGGAAAATTTTCATAATTTCAATTAAATATTTAATAACATGTAAAGTAAATTAGTGCAATATTTACCCAAAAAAAAAGGCGAAGCGAACGGGGTGAGCTGAGCAGCGCTGCCGATAATGATGCACACGAGTTCCTCAAGCGCAACGCCGACCATCCAAACAAAAAAAGTGCGATTAACCCTCCCGATGACCCTTTGCGAGGGTATCTGCTCCTGCCTGGTAAGCATTTGATCAATTCAATGTAAATATCAAGATAAGTTTAATAGCCTTTAATGTTAGCATGAAAACTCATAAACAAATGCTTTTCTCACCTCACCTCACCTCACCTCACGTCAGGTGTCACGGTGGTGTTTCGGTTCGCAATCCTTTCCGGTTACCAAACAGCAACAAACACTAAACCACAAAACAAATCCCCCGAAAAAAACCACCCGCATGTAAGTACCGCGTCGCAGTAAAAAGGTTTTTATTTCGACGATGATTAAAACCGCAACCGCTTGGTTTACCATTTTTGGGGCTGCTTTTTTTATTTTTGCCACACCGTAGCTCTTAATTACATTCCTGCGCGTGATCTGTCCGGTGCGCAATCGTAAAGCCCAAATATGACGGATTAGCGGGGTTTGCGTTGGCGTTGGACTTTCTTTTAATGTCCCATCTCGATTTCGTGTGCCATCGGGTGAGAAAGAGGCGATGAAAAAAAGGGCTTTTAATGTGTGCGCCTCTATAAAACGTAAAAGTTTTAGCTGCCAAACGCCAAACGGCTGCGTCAATTATGTTGAATTTATCGGCCTCGTGGTGCTGCGTTGTTTAACGCGCCATGAAGATGTGGCGTTGCTTCTTGCGCGGTTATTACTTGCTGGCAACAACTCTTTTTTTTTTTAAAGGATGTTTGTCAAGAAACTCAAGAGCTTATCGACGGTGTTTTGCCGTGATATAGTTTAGCGCAATCGGAACCACCGTCAAGGCCAGCTCTGTTTATTGTACAGAATAATAATTAATTTACAGCTCAAGTGCAGGAAGTAACGCGAACGGGGCCTCCCTCCATTCTAATCGCATCAAATAATTAGCCAGTCGTGAGCGTTGTGTACTGGTTCGGTTCGTTTTGTTTACACGCCACAATCGAAACGATGATTAGACACAATCGATCGAAGGGCTGATAAAGGCCACCGGCGGTTATCATCACCACCACCACTTGGGGCCCCGTGCCACTGCGTCATAATTTCCTCTAGCCCAATTCAACAGGGAAAGAGTGAGAGAGAGAGAGGGAGAACCAATGAAATTAAAAAAAACAACAGTAAATCCCTGGGCGTCGCCTACTGTGGGTTGCGTAAATATTGCGTTCCTCGGTCGGTCGCGGCCATCGCCGTGTTTGCATTGCATTTCACGGTGCACCTTTACTGCACCACGCGGCCAATTGCACCACCACTTCGATCAGCTTCAGTGCTGCAATAAATATTCCTCACCGCCGGGACGATAATCAGCCCTCTCGACGGGGCCGCTCGTGTGATTCGCTTTTATTTTTGCTTTGTTTCAAGTGTGATATGAATATTTATTCAGCCTAACGCTCTGACGACGTGCAAATTACTTGAAATCAATATTATTACGCAGTAATTATGATGATTATTCGACGACCGACCGACGTGTCCAGCGACGGTTCATATTTTTTGAACCAGTTTTTACCCCTTCTCCCGGCACGCTGCACCTCGGACCCGCCGTTTGCTCAACTGTTCCGGCTCGCGAAGTGAGTGCAAACGGGGGACATAAGGGACACGACCGACCGGGAAAGGGGTAGGCATGGGGCAGCGAGCATACCTCACCAACATGATAACGGTACATAAATTAATTAAGTCTTCCATCCAGCCGTCCCTGTCTGCCGCACACATACGCGTTCCGCGCCTTGTAAAATCACAGAAACAAACGCGTGGACACGTATTTACCGTGCTACTACCGACTCGGTAGCCCACATATTCAAAGAAGTCCTGACGCATTCCGCACGCTCGCACGGTGGATAGTTTTTTGATTCGCATAAAATCAGAAAACGGTCCGAAGCCGGACGCGAACGACGAACGGGGTTCGAGACCGTGCAAGGCGACAGATAACTTTCAAAATGGCGTCCGCGGCTCGATGAGCACAAAAAGTAGCATAAAATGTATCACTATTCAGCGGGTCCTAGGCCCAGCCCGATTATCATCGCATCGCATCGCGGAATGGTATGGAGCGGCGCACAAAACCGGAGCTCCTAATTAAACAACCAACCCCGGAGCTCGCTCGGAATGGCCGGGGTAAATCATCGGCCCGGGGCCCACTTACACCTTACACCACTCGTGCGCATCTCGCGAGATTCAAAATCGTTCCCAAATCAGCCGCCGGTTGGCCGGTCGAACCAAGCGGGAACGGCGCGATAGGCTCTTGAGCGCGCACCGGGCGATTGAATATTCAACAGTAGGCGGCGTCTAATCATAAATTCAAATCACATTTCTTTTCAAATCCGTCCATCGATGAGAGTTCGGCGAGAGAATCCGCCATTGACGTTTCGAACGACATCGAACGGAAAGCAGACGGAACGGAAAACAACAAAAATGCTCCCAAAACAGCCCCCGATCTACTTAATGCTCCCTCTATGCCGCTAATAGAAGCTAATACATATTGAAAACAGCTATGCCCGAACCGATGGAGCAACGAGCACGATGACTGTAAAAAATCATTACCACTAATTAAATGATTATTACAAGTGAAAAAGAAGCCAAGAGACGAACCCTTCCTTGGGTGGTTTTCCATAGTTCAGCTACCTCGACTGCTCGGTTCCATCATGCGCGGGTATTTATTTTGTCGGTTGCTTTTCGACAGTAAAACGTGTAATTATCTGATGGAAATCTAATCTAATTACAACCGTCCCATTATCGCCTTCAAAACAACAATTTACTATTCTCTAAGGAAGAGCTGAGATAGAGAAAGAGACAGTTGAGACGGTGAGAGCGAAAGAAAGAGAATGAGGCAGGTACCTAATCTAGTAGCCCAAAACGCCTAAAACCTGTTACTTCCGAAAAAAAAACGGCCGTGGGCTCGGGAAAAAAAAACAAAAACGAATGGGATATCGAATATTTATTTATTCTAGTTCACTATCATCTTGTTATATTTTTATGGGTTATTAATTTGCGACTCTTTTCCACTCCTGGTGCTCTTTCTCGCTCGCGCTCTTTCTTTTTCGCCCGGGCGCTTTCAAACGATGGCCACTTGTTAATTTTAACCACCTCCACCTCCCGCGGTAGCTTTTGCCTTAGAATGTTAATGATTAGCACATTCATTTTGGGTGTGCGTATGTGTGTGTGGTGAAGACCCGCGGTCTCCATTTCCCATTCCATAACTTATTTTCCTACGGACACGTACAAGTTTTTAATATTTCATGTACCTCGGGGTCCGATGATTGCTTCGGAAAATGGAAATGTAGCGCCAAAGTTTGTAAATGATACCGGTTTTTTTCTTCTTCGTTCCCTCTTCGTATAACGCTACGAATCTGTTTTCATTTGTGTAAGGAAAGCTGGTTGGTTAAATTAATTAGGCAGCGATCGTTCCCGCGCACTTTCCCGAGCTCGGATATCGTCATGCATCGAGTAAGAACCGGGTGGTATGAGCGTGTAAAGTGGCTCGTAACGGCGTGTATGCGCGGGTCTAACCCGAAACCTATCCAAATCAAAACAGTACCTAACATTCACACCTTCCCGCCTGGTGGATAATTCATTTGGGAAAAAATAACATCACACGGAATAGTAGTAAACAGCCTCGTTTAACTCCTGCCGGCGCTTCCCTGCGCCCATTTTTCTTAAATTAATAATGCTTTTAACGGTACGCTTTGTGTCGTTGGAAAGTTGGAAGCCTATCGTGGCCACGGAACCGTTCCATCATTCTGTTCCCTTCGCTATCTGGTTCATCTCGTGTCATTCGCCGCTTGCATGTACATGTGTCCTGCGGAGGAACCTGCAAACGTTGGAAGGATACCAAATGTAAGAACCTAATTTTTCAATTAGAGATAAGGGAAGCGATACTTACATGTCGTTCCGGTTGTACCTGTCGAATCGAACTTCTTGTACCGCAGAGACATGTCTATCGTGCGTCCAGAAATAGCTATCGTTCCTGTAAAAGACAACCGATTGAGAAGGGTATTTGTTTGGCAACGGTTCAAAAGGGCGAGTGAATTAAAATAGAACGAATGACCGTTTCCCGTATCATACGTCAAAGGACGACTACATGGAAAACTACAGTAAAAAAAATTGCTTAATATAAATTGTAGTATGAAAACATATGTTCGTTATAAAAATATAACGAACAATCGTAGCAAACATAGATTTCATTTGTCACTTAGCGCTTAGCGACATCTTTTGGTGAGCTGGAAAACTAAACCAATTTTGCTCATTTTTCAGGAACATTTGTGCACATTGGAAACTTTGGTAATTAAAATCAGATATTGTCCATTTCGCTCCCTAACCAAACATTCCGTTGTTGTTTGTAGAAGCTAATTTCCAAATACCGTCATCAGCATGCAGATTTCCGCGGTTGCTACTGTTTTTGTTTTCTCCTCCCATTTCCCCAACGACAACGGCCAATTTCGCTCCAAACGACACGCCGGTAACGTATTATTTGCCAACAAAATAACTGCAGCAGATGGTCTCGGAACGACCCATTACAACCGGTGCCGGCACAGGAGTTTCTTGATTAGCGTCGGAATCGAACGAAAACGGTGCCCGGGGCAAAACTTTCCGTCCGCACACGCCATCGCCATCGGGACTTTTGAGAGATCTTCCGTCTTCGGCAGAGGAGGGTACTTGCTTACTGGCTCCTGTTCGCAGCAGGATGATATATGCGATGGATGTCTCAATTACCGTGTCTGCTCTGTGTCTCGGCCGTGCGATCGAATACACCCCCAATTTTGGAGCCGCAAAGCAGCATCCTTGCCCGTCATTTTCACCCGCCGCGTGGTTCGTGGTTCGCAGGGCAAGCAGACCAAGATAATTTCACGCTTCACCAGGACCGACGCGGCGAGGATGCGGTGGGCTCTTCTGCTTTCGGTGCGCTGGACAAACTTTCTGATTTATAGAATGGTTCATTAAAATGATTTAATGAGCGATACTCGGGCAAGAAAACCCGGAAAGGTACTGCTTGGCATACAAATACGTGCCGGGCTTGCGGGACGATATCGGAAAATCGGGAACGGGAATGTGCTGTGCGCTGAGGGGTGTTGTTGGAAGGACATGCTTTGGACATTAGTTCCAGACGCGAGCGCTGGAAATGGACATCGAGCCAGTGGTTCCTGGCGTGGACTGGCGCACGATGGGAATTAAATATTCACCAGAACACGTCCCACAACGCACGCTTAATTATAGCTGACGGTTACACCGAGTCGATTAAATCGAGTCATGCCCAACCGAAGGCAACCGAATCTATCGAGAATCTTTGCATCTAATGGTACCACTTTTGGGGGACGCGGCCGTTTGAAAAATCGAAATCGACTAAATATAAATAATCTCGCCTTATTTATCAAACCACAAACCGAACCATCCCAATCAAAGCCGTGGCGCGAAATTGCACTTCCTGTTTCCGGTTCCAGGACGAACCTTTTGCAACCCCGCCCGAGATTGCTCTCGTTTGCTGCGGAGACGTTCCGCTTCATTTCCGGTGAAAAAGAACGCAACGAAACGCTGCATGCATTTTGGCGGTGCCGCTGGACGAGGAAGTTTATTCCTCACATAGACACACACACACTGTGACACAGAAAATGGGTGAAAATTGACTTCAGCTACACATCCGGATGAGCGTTTTTCCCCATTCCCGTGCTTATCCCGCCACACACCGAACAGCGGTGATGGGAAATAATAGCAGAGCGAATTTAGCACTGTCACTGGGTTCGGAAAACCCAATGGACACCGCAATTTCGAAGGAAAATCGGGTCTGTTTGTGTGGGTGTCTGTCTGTCCGTTCAATAATGGTCCCCTGCATGCATGCAGGCAGACAGGAGGGCAAACATTTTACCCCAGTGGAGCGTGGATTGGGGACACATTTACGTTATTAATGGAAACTGTCCCGAATGATCATTTTTCAACCTAACACCCAAAATTGCCCGGGCCGGGAAATGTGTGCAAGTGTGCGCATATTCAAATCCGATGTGCTAAGCAGCCGTGTCCTGTTTCTCGGTCAGTAAGTGGACACACCGCGTTGCCACTTCGCAACGGCTATCGCTCGATTTGTCATCCTTGTCGCAAGGGACAGCTTAAAAAATCATTTTCCTAATGATTATGGTGATTATGGTTTTGGCGCGTCCGTGCTTGAAAAGCGCCTGCCTGAAACGAACAACAAAACTTCGTATAATTTAGTCATTTTTCTTCCATTTTTACTCATCTCGGTCAAGTGTTTGGGATACGGTGGGACGATTCCCCTCTGCATACGGATAAAAAAGCACGGCCTACTGGCATGAAATCCGTCGTAACATGTTTTGACACGGCGCCCTTGGCCTCCCTTGATAATACACTTTTTATGACACCCGATTATTCACGGCTTTTACGCCGGGAGTGCACGGACGGTCCAGTCGAGCATTATGATTGATTAGATCATCTTCGGCCCGATATCGGCAAGGAGTAGATGGAAAGAAATGAGTTTTTTTTAGTCACTTTCCGCTTTCCCCTGGCGCGCGTAACTTTCCCCATGCGTAATTGTAGACCCGAGAGAGGAGTGGTACGGTTGGTACGGAAAACGTTACAGTACGATACAGTCGATCTATCTTTGACGGCTGATTACGATAGCGTAGGAGGGGGTGCTTCCAAAGCACTCCCACACAAACATATACACCATTTTTTTTTACAACCACCTTCCACCGTGCGTGCGAGGCGCGAGAAATTTCATATCCAATAACCGAATTAGCGCTGTCAAAAGCAGTTTTCATCATGCCGGATCATGCCGCATTTTCCCAGCGACCAGCGTAACAGCACCGGCCACCGTAAATCTGTAATCCAAGGTAAAATACATTATTTATCCACTGAGGCGATGCGGTGGATCGAACGGCAGGTAAAAGGGTAGTGATGCTTGCGTTTTCAATCATCCATCCGGGGTTCACTTCGCAACTTCACCGTGCCTTTGTCTCGTCGATATTACAATGTTTTTCACTTGCCTTGACGGTTGAACTAATTGATTACGCGCCGGTTCGGGGGGGAAAAAAAACAATCGAAACGGAACTATAAACCGAACTCCTCTTGCATTCGCTACTAATGACACATTATAGGAGCACAAATTCGCCTCCATTTTTTTTTCCTTTTCCTCCTGCTCTTCCCCGCGGATTTATTAATATACCCACCCCGGGCCAGTACCATAAACATATTGAAAAGTGGCTCTTAATTAAAAAGAAATCGCGTCCGTGGAAACCGAATGATGAAAATGAATTTAAATCGAATTGCGATCGCTCGCTTGGCGACCGACCGGGCGCGTGCAAAAACAAAAATGAAATCAAATAAAACAATTCAATGCGAACCGGCACCACCGCTGCGAATGCGATGCGCAAAAGGTACGGGAGACGAGGAGACACAAGCAATCAACAATAACAACAAAAAAACATGCGCCACTCTTGCGACTAACAAACGTGGAAAATGATACAATGAAATGAGTAATAATGAAATCCAATCCGTCAGGACAGTGGGAAAAACGGGCCCGAAGGCTCACGGGAAGGTAAGCAAAATGTGCCATTTTTTATTAGTTCGCCAACGATCCAGACCGCCCGTGTGGACACCACCTCCGGGCGGATGGATATATTAATGTCTAAACGGTTAATCCGGCGGAATGTTCAATCCTACACAGTCACAGATAAATGCTCCGCTCCGTGGATGATAGCATTCAATTATTATTTCCTTGTATTGGTGGAGGTTTTTTCCACAATTTGGCCGTAAAAAAAGACGTTGTTTTTTTGTTTTTTCGTTGAACAAATCGAATGTTTTGTCATTAATATTTTAAATGCAACCATTGCACAGCTAACGATGCCGAACGGGGTTGCCCAAACTGAGCTGATAGCCGCAGTAAAAAAAAACACAAGACTTCAACAACATACTACACCCCAATGCCCATCGTGGGTGGCTGATTGATCGTAATTATTAGAGGCTCAATTTTTGATTAAGTCAATTTGATCGATTTCGACTCGTACGGTGATGTGGTGGAGGTGCCATTTCGGTGAAGAATTATGACGCAAATCGGGGTCAGGGCAGTAATAATTGTTTATACATTATTGGTTGTCTTCAAATGTAGCTTTTATGTTGCAAGACTACACAACAAATATCCAGCAATAACACATGGCAAAGTACGGACCAATAATGCATAGTAGCCATAGACAAAATGTGTCATTTCCACTTTTGTGGCGCCATCTCTTAACAAGTAGGGAAACTACAAAATTTTTTTTTTATTGATACGAACATTTTACTCTATTTCAAGTACGTTAAAGTGAGTAAAACATTGAAACGAACCTACAAAAATCACCGTAAACAAAATCAGAATAAACTCCCCAAAATCACCCGGGACACCAGCCATTCGAATACAACAATGAATGTCAGCAAGTCCTGTAGAACATTTGAGAGGTCAATTAGGGTGACCGGGTGTACAATTGGGAGCAAATTTTCTCCAGAGGCAAGCCGACAACAACAGCAACCAAAAAAAAAAACGCACGACGATAAACGACGCCGGCAGCAGTCCATTTTCCATTTTGCGGTGCGGTAATCAAAATACAATCATTTATCAAACATTTCCTCCCCCACTGGGTAGTTGCTTTCAGCAATGGCTTTAAAGTTCTGCCCAATCTGCCCCGGCCAGTGCGTTAGCTTATCACTTCACTTGCCACCACTGTCCCTGTGTTGGGTATTGTCAACGATTTTGCTTTTATTGTGTCGCTCCTTTCGGTGGACTCAGTGCGTTTTGGGGGGGGAAAATCCTTGCGAGGGTGGAAAAATTTGAGATTTTCAACCGTGCGGCGTAACACCGCCCCGTCCGATACACAGTAATCCTATACACACGCGCGCGTGTGGCAGGGTGAATCTGTCCCCTAGTTTACCGGCACAAATCGGCACCATTCCTTTGGGCAAGATTGTGATGTAATATTTTTTTAAGCGGATGAACTTCCAAAAGGGATTTTATGTAAACTTTCCCGAGGCAGAGCCTCTCCGGCAAGTGGAGATAAATAATGCACGATTCCATGCGGCAAGGTTTCGTCCAAAATAAAAAAACCCGAACCGAAATTTGATGGAGAAACGAAGTCGCCATAAATAAGTTATCAACGAAAGCGAAATGGCGGAAGTTGTCCACTTTTGAAACGAACGCATCATAGGCATTTTCCGTTCGAACGTTCTTGTGTAAAATGACACACACACTTAAAAGTCGGAATTGAGCAATCCGCATCGAAAGGGCAAAACCGATGGAACAGAAATAAAAGCGAAATCATGGTCTGAAGCGATAGCACTTAAAATTTATTTCTCTTCACTTCACATTTTTCCCCATCGACCCATTCTAGCCAGATAATTTCCATTTCCCATCCCCAGCTGACGTGCGCTCACACACTTAGAGCAAAGGAGCAAAACGAGGATCTAAAATCCACCGGATATGCCAGCCCGCATTGTCCGTACGCCAGGCAAATAATAATTCACAAAAGTAGATCCCGGCGATCTCCCCCAGATAATGCGGAGAAAATTGTTCGAGTACGAACCCGCTCACACGTTCATAGCCAATTCCCAAAATATAAATATAATATATCGCCGTGCCGTTCTGCGCCGGCAAGGTGGCCGGTTTCCACAGGCTTAGGAAAATTATAACTTTTCTCCAAGCCGTATTCCTAGAACGCAGGATTGATTGCCCATTCTGGCGAAATGTTTCCTCTTTGCGATTTGTTTCCATTTTACCCGCACCCGACCCGTTTCGGGCAACAACAACGAGGCACTTCTAAAGTAAACACAAAATTGCTTCTTCTTCCGCCGGTAGCGAGAAAGGAAACATAAATAATAAATACAAGTTCCGGCAACGAGCGGAAGGAAGGAGGGACCGACACGAAAGAGTGGAATGTTAAAATCACCCCCAAAAACCTTCGCATTTTTTTTTTCTTTCTCTTCTTCCTGGGCTGGAAAACTCGGACGAACTCGAGTATCTGCTTACAACATGTTGTATGTTCCTTATCCTACGCCCATCGCACCACCCCCCCCCCCCCCCCCGCCTCCCCACCCGCGGTCGGACATCTTCGTCGGGAGATTTCGTTCTTGGGATGTCCTTGGGCCTTCTGTTGAGCCTTCAGCGACCACCGAACCGATCTCAAGAGATTTTAAAAACGAAACATTCAATCCAGCGCCAACGCTCCGTACCGCCGTGAGGCTTGGCATTAGGATGCGTGTTGGACAGGTTTTTATCAGCGACGGTCTGACAACACACCGAATGAAAACAGAAAAGACAACATTGTCAAAGAAAGAGTGTAGAAGACGAACAGCAACTACTACAACGATCGTGGCGGTGGAAGAGCAAAAAGAAAGTCTTTTGGCAAATAACAGGCTCAAGCGGTGGAGGCCGGCCTGGGGAAGGGTGGAAGGAAAATTATGACAATGTCCACACACTACTAAAAAGATAGATTCCCGCTCCAGCGGCAGTGGTTTTGGTTCGCTTTTCTTCCCATCCGCTTCACCCCACCCCACCACAGAACGCACCCCGCACCATGCAGTGGAAAGTGGACGAAGAAAGGTTCTTTTTTCCGCAAACGGCTCGACTCCTTTCGAAACGTCGCCCACGCCCGCCCACGCTCGGAAAGGGATTTTGACAAGAATGCCTGTTTTTTGCCTTCTAGCGCACATGTGCCACGTGCACACTGACGTGCGGCCTCGCCTCGTCCGTTACTCCACTTTTGTGTGTGTGTTCCTCGCGTTTTGTTTGGTCCTGTAAACACACACGCACACCTATAAAAGAGCTCCCGGGATAAAAAAAAACATCCCAGCAACCGCTGGAAGGATAATGCTTTCAATCTTATTTTGTTCTTCACTTGCTTAAAAAATATCCTACTCCTATAAGTCCTCGGACCTGGGATGGCGGAAAACCTGCCTGCCGGGATGACCCACCCTCTCCTGTCCGGTTGGAAAGAAAACGACCACAGGAGGAAAAGATTTCCGTCCCACCATCCCGCCCCATCCCATCCCACCAAAAGCGATCGGACAGATACAAAGCAGACATCACAGGAGCGCTTCCCCTTCGGTTCGGCAGGGCCGAGGAGAAGAAAGGATGTGTGATGAAAATATATTCATCCCCTGAGATGGTGTTAAAAAAACGAGAAGCGAAAGCCCATTTTCCCCGGGAAAAACAACTCCCGGGGATGGCAAAAAATGTACGGCCATTTTTATTCCATTTGAATAAGTAGGCACTTGGCGCCGCTCCTGGGCGCGTTCGTGCGTGCGTGCGTGCGTGTCCGTGCGTTAGGATGTTTTCGGTGTCCGGCTGTCCGGGTGTCGAATGAATAATGCCAACCGTATGGTTTGGAACGTTCGGGAGGTTTTTTTTTCTTCTTTTTTTATTATTCGCCCACACATACACATCTTACCAACGGTAAAAAAGGGTCCACTCGGCACAAATTGGATGAAGGATGCTTTTGTTCCTGCGCGTTCGGACAAGAGAAATGTTTTTAGAGATTATTGGATTAGAACGGATGAGCCAACAGTGCGTCAAGCAGGGAGGCCGGGGTGGAAAGGGGAAGGATACGCACATATCTTCCGGTACGCATATTTAACGCTCATGTGTCGCTTTACTGCCCGAAATCGAACGTGAAGTGGAAAATCGATACACACTCCACACTCGGCGAGACAAAGGTTCCAAATAGTGTTCCATTTTCAAAATCCTCCCAGCACGGCCTACTCCGTTTTGGAGTACACCTTCGTCTAATCGCACACATCTTACCGGGATTATCGGCACTCTCCAGCAGCGGGGCGCAAAGCAGCTTAACTTGTACCGGCATTCTCCACCCTTGGGGAGTGTTCGAAAAAAAAAACAGAAAACTAAAATCAAACCCACTTGACCCGACGCCGACGCCGATATAAATCACCCCATGCGATGCGACGCTTTCGCTCGGTTCTCCTTTTTTTGTGTTTTTTGTGCCGTCGCCGTTGCCACGCCCCATTCAAATTTTAAATCCGATAGGGTAAACAACGACGAATGGGATAAAAAAAACGTAACCACCAGCGTACATAATTTATGCTGCCGCTTCATTTGCAAAGGCCCCTCGGTGGAAGGCTCGTTCGGCGATGAGCTCGTACGGTGACGGGGCCACAGATTTCACAATTTCGTCGTCGTCGTCGTCGTCGTCGTCGTCGTCATCCGATCCAATCCGCAATCGGCGCAGACCGCAAGAAAACAGGATTCGCGCTCGAGCATGGCAACATGGCGCGCAGGATGAGGAAAAAATAAACAGCACGCCGTGGAATTTAAATTCCATGCTGCGAGAGCGAGCGGAAAATGAATGCCGATCACGCTGCGGGAATTGGAATAAATATCGGTTCGGTGGTGTAGGCGCAATAAAACAACAAAAAAAAACCCCACTCCAACGTCAGCATGTGCCAGATTGTCGTGGAAGCTGAGAGGAGCAGTTGCAGTGTGTGTTTTTACCGCAATCCACCTTTGAAGCGCATGTGAAAAACTTTATGGATAAGTTTAAAGCTAAAAATTTATAATATTACACTGTTTCGCTCTATCGGGAGGCATTTTAAAACGCCCTTGCCCCCAGCCAGCGGTGGCATTTCAGGAGTGGCGCAAGCAAAAAAACCCCACAAGAAAATGACGACAAAACCTGCGGCAAAAGGTGAGCTTATTAGGATTCAGTTTTTTTTGCCCATCTTTTCTCAGTGAGCGCTCACGGTGGAACGTACAGCGGCCTTCAACTTTAGCTTTCAGATTAATTCTTCACCGCACGGTGATCCTTTGCGTTTGCATTAAAAACATTAAGCTATGTTAAGAAGAGAGCAATGTTTTTGATGAATTCTTTAACATTTTTATAACTAAAATAAACTAAATTCTAGCTCTCTAGCGGGATAAAAGTACAGAAATTTGAGTAGAATTTAATACTATTATATGAACAAAATATAAATAAAAAGAATACTAAAATTATGCCATCGCTCCACAAGCACTCGTTGCATCGCTGGTTGCTACCGTCACATCCCACCTTAAAGCATTCCCCAAGCTTGGCTTGCCCAGCAATGTGTGCGTGCAGTTTGTCATCTTGCAAATCTCGTGTGCATCATGCGCGGTGATGGATAATCAACCAAAACCGTCTTGCGCTCGGGTGTGACAACCGTCCTGTCGGTGGCAGTTTTATCTCGAGCGATGGAAGCAGCGTTGGGGGAAAAAAATAAAACCCCTCATCCCGCTGTTTGGTTCGAGAACGAGAACACAACAAGAAACATGCCGCCCCATGCATCCAGAGCGAGTGCGTCTGGTGCGCAAAAAGTAGTACGGATTCAGGAGTCAAATTAGCATTTTTCCTTTGATCCCGTGCCGCCATTGCCGCCGTGGTTTTTGCCGCACAAACACAAACGCTTCCATTACTCGGCGGCTTGCACGGCGTTGTGCGTTGTGAAATCAGAGCGAAAATCGAACCATGCTGTTGGACAGACCCGGCCGGTCCGGAAGAAGAAGCACAACAACAACGGCCAGCTCGACAGCTCGACAAAGGAAAATGTCACCCCCACCGGCCGTCACCGGCACGCTGCTCATCAGGGCTTAGTAGCCGAAAGCATAATGAGCAATGCAGCTTCCAATCGCACCAGACGTGTGCACACATACACTCCTTGCGCTCATCAGCGTCGTCTGTGAGTTTATTTAATTGGAAACGGAACTAGCAGATAGCAGTAATCCGCCGTTTCCAAACAAGGGTAAGGAAAATTCGCTCGTACGTCGTGGGGACGGTGTGTGTTTTTGGGCGAGCGAGCGATGTGTCATTAGCACCGGTATCCCATAGCAACCCCGTGGATATGCGGAGACGTAAATCATTTATTCAAATATCGGCCTATCCAAACAGTTTCTTTGTACTTGTGAGTGTATCCTTTCCGAACGGGGCTGGCAGGACGAGTGTACGAAGCGAACGAGTTTTATTATTCCATACGTGCGCGTTGGCGTTCTTCTCCCTCATCCCCCTATTCCCGCTCACATCCTGCGAGAAAGTCTGTGCAACATAATGAGCTCGCCGTTCGCATGCTTCCCTCATCCCGTCGACTTAATGCGTATTCACCCATACGGGTTCGGCTCTCGGGCGTCCCTGTTTTTATTTATGTCCATTTCCATATATACATTTTTATTTCATTTCCTTGCAAATTTTTCCTCAAACACACACACACGCACAGACACTCGCACAATGAGGACGAAGACGATCCTTGTCCACAAGAAGCCACAAGAAGCCGTTAAGTAGCCGAAGATATTAATGATTTGTTGGCGTTGCTGGCGCGGCCGGAGGAAAGGAAAAGTAAAGGGAAAAACGAGGAGTTAAGGGAGTGAGAAGCGCTCGTCCCATACATTCAAATCGCAACATCTTCTGCTTCTCCACCCTGCTCTGGATCTCGTGCCAGCAAGGAATCCATAGCCAAATTTATGATGCCGGACGAAATTCGGAATTTCAGTAATTAATGTGGCATATATACGGCGATGGTGGAAAGGTCAACGGCATCCTCCCGCAACTCGAACCCGGAGGGGGGAAATAATGAGCCCGAACGAACACACACACACACGCGCGTGCTGTGGCTGCTGCGATGGATTTGCCGTGCGTTCGTTCGTTCGGTTCGCTGGATGTAGCAGGTTGCCAGGGAGATTTGCAACCCATATCGGTGCAACGCCGGTGAAAAGTCCTCTTTGCGAGGGGTTGGGATTGGGAAAAGCCAGACGGCGTTTCTCCGAGTGGACGAACGCGATGCAAACGACGACGCAAAAACGAATGTTTACCCTCATTATAATTGCTGCCATATTGGGTGTGCGAAGAAGTTATACGAGATTTTTGCTACTATTTTTAAGGCGCAATATATAGTTCATAGTTTAATTTTGGTGGGACTTTTTGGAGGTACCATTGAAAAAGTGAAGAAATGTTTTTGCTGTAACTCCTCTGAGTACCCAAACGCGTTCGAATCCTCCCATTTTGAGAATGATTTGAACCATCCCATCGGCTCATTTCACTTGACGATGGCGAAAACAGGTACTTCCCGAATGGCTTGCAATTTCCCCATCCCACCAGCTCGCCATACAATTTGCTCCCGCTCAATATTTTCCTATTATTCTACATTATTTGACTCCGGCGGCGGTCGGTTCGCCATTACCTCGAGCCAAAAAAGGAACATTTTTATTTTCCCGAGCACCCCCGGGCGCGGGGAAACTCAAACGACCGTTCATTTCATCCTTACGGTCTATCGAATTTCTGTTCCGTTCCGTTCCGTCTCGCAACTGCGCAACCAATCCAGACACTCGCAAGGACACTTTCCGGGCTTTCCCCGACCGGTCTCTGTGTGTTTGTGGCCATTACGACCCGAAACGTGAACCCCCCAAACTCTGCCCCACAACTAGCAAACTATCATCTCGTGCTGCTCTTCATTTTTTTCCCCCGTGGCCGTCGCCGTCCGCTCCGCTCCTGTCTGGTGGGATGTGATTTTTCGACCTCATCCCTCCCCCCTCTACCCCCTCTCCTTGTGTGCATTTTCATTTCCAGCACTTTCAGCACAAAATGTTTTTCACTTCTGATTTGATTGGCTTTGTTATTTTTTCCATTTATGGTAATTGGATCCGGCGGCTTTATCTGTCCGGGGCCTCTGCCTCTGTGTGTTTTGTCTTTTGTCTGACTTGCCGGTGGGACATTTACTGTTTATCGATAGGCATCGTGGCTCCACGATGTGCGCATTCCTTCGCCTTATTATTGTTTTGTTTTTTTTCCTCTATCTCTTTTTGTTGTTATTTTGTTACGTTCATCTGCTTCCTCATCGTCTTCAAATAAACAAATTCCTCCGACGCATCATCCGAGGCGCTCCTCGTTCCAATAAAACCGTGTCTCCTTGGCCGAGCTCATGATCATGGTTTGTTGTTACGGATTAACGTGCCCTCCCGCACGCAACCCGCTTGGGGTGCTAAAAAACGGCCCCGATAAACATCGCCCCGGGAATTGCTCCACTTGAGTTTGTCTCCCTTTTGCTGGCCGCTGGTCGCAATAATGTCGCAGGTCGATTCTGGGTGCCATATCCTATTATTGCCTAGATTAGTCGTGTTGCCAGTGTGCCGGCTCTCCCAACCGATAGCAATCGGTGCTGGTGGCACCTTGCAAACGGTCGCTCCCTGTCGCGCTCGACACTGGCGAAGACCTCCTGTTGGCAAAAATTCATGCAAAATAAACACATCCACAAGGGACGGGACCAGGGGGAACCCCATGCTGGGCCGAATACTGGGTGAAAGCGTAAAAAATCGCCAGCACATGCAAACAGCGCTTCGCTGCTTCGGAAACTGTGTTCGTCCGATCGAAGAAACGCAAGATGGGCCCGAACCCTCGCATACGCATTTTTCCTCCTCAAAACACACACAAACGCGCACAGAACTGAGCAAACATCGACCATCGCAGTGGGCCCTGCTTTTTTATCTTTTCAATTCAATTTGGCTAAAACGTGTGTGACCGCGCGTGTGAGCATTAACATTATTTCTCCCCCGAAACCGATATCCGATACATCCGGACGACCGGCCATTATCGAGCACGCCGCTTGTGCAAAAAAAACACCGAAAAAAAAAACACCAAAACCTTGGCTGAAGATAACGAGGGTAGCGTTCCGGCCCGGGCCTGCTTGGAAATCGTAAAAGATGAATATAAAAACAATAATAATATTTGATATTAAAATAAAACACGAAGCGACCGAGCGCCGACCGCAAACGAGGGTAGTAGGCGACGAAATAGAGTTGTCCTAGCGGGCTGCAATTGACAGTAGCGAGAGCGCATATATGTGTGCGTGTGTGTAAGGACGTGTGGGGAAAGGGAATGAATAATATTGCCATAACGGGGCCCGGTCCCGTGCCGAGATTATTGAACGGCCCCTCACTTTTTTTTTGCTCCTGCTGCTGGTGGGCATGTTTTACGATTACGATTATAATCATCACCAGCAGCATCACCGAAACCCCAGGATCAATCGCGTTTGAATATATTTATCGCCACGGCAAAAGAGAGTGAACGAAAAAAAAAACGACCACGCAACCGCAACACACGCATTAATGAGCGCTCAGCTTAGCCTCGGGTTCGGTTTTTTTTTCTTTTTTTTTTAGGGCCATTTCGTGCCATCCCAAAATCCATTTGTTGAAATGAAATCGCCGCCATCGGGACGCACGTGCCGGGGCTGTGGTTCTACATTTTGATTTTAATAATGGCGCCACACATTAGCGATAATTGGATTCGGGCACATTTTCAGGATTCGCCCGCTGCTCGTTAGGCTCGTCTCGCAAAATGCTGTTCCGTTTCCCGAATGGGCCGCAAGTGAAACGTTGCGCGAATTGCGATCGCGGGGATTTTGTTTTTTTTTTTGATTATTTTCGCGCTGAGCCAAATATTTTTTAATAGCAAGGTGTAGGTGACGGGCCCCATCGTGTTCGTCTCCCCGCCGCAAGCCACAAGAAGATGCCGATTCAGCTCGTGTCCAGCCGGATTACGATTACGGGTATCGGTCGGAAATAGGCGAGCCGGGGGTGCCCGGGGGTGGTCAGTTCGATAGCAAAAAAAAACCCCGGGATAGCATGTCCGGGGTGCGTCAGTCAACAGTTAAATTCATTTTATCGACCGATCGGTTTGATTGACATTTCACATATTCGCTGTCGAGTTTCGGGCCGTTGAGTTCGATTTCGTCCGTTTGTTTGTGCGCTTTTTTTCTGGTGCTTCATTCCACCACTTCCCCTCTTGCGGCGCTGGCCGTCCCATCGCGTCACAATGTCCGTCTATTTGCAATCAAACGAACAACGCCGGACGCCGGCAGGTCAGGTGGAAAGGGCAGGACTTTTATCGGACAAAACCACCAACGCACGCATGATTGCGATTTTTTTTGCCTTCCTTTCGCTTTGTTTCTTACCGCGATGCCGGTGGGGTGGTTTCATTTGAGAAGGGAGAAGGGTGGGGAGGGTGATTTGAACTGGCAGCAGCAGCAGCCAGCACCAACGACGGCGAAAAGAAGCAGAACTCTCCACCCGAACAACAGGAGCGGAGAGTTGAATTGATAAAGTTTTTCTTTTGCCGCCCAACACTGCCGTTTCTCGCAATTTGTTAATCTGTTTGCAAAAGGGGACTGACTGGTTGGAAAATGCCAACGAAACGAAATGGATTTTGACCACACGTGTGTGAGTGTATGTGAGTGCTAGGAGCAAACAATAAATTGAAACCTGCTTTCCATCGGTTGATGGACTAGCGGGAAAGAATTCTTTTTTATGTTCGAATTTTTTAATCCCACTGAATAAAGAAATGGGGTTTCCGTTTCGCAAAGCCACAAACAAAGCGATTTCGATTAAAATAGAAGCGTTCTGACAGCAAAACAGTCGTATTAAAATACTCCATTCGTATTTGCGCCCAACTTCACCACCACCACCACCACCACGGCCACGAACAAACGTCAATGTCAAAAAAAATCCCTAAATAGTAGCCGTTGTATCCAAGCAACCCTTGCGAGTTTGCTCATGGAAGCGGTAGAGCAGGCAGAATGCAACAATGTCACTCCGGCTGTCTATCAAAGCAACCCATCTATCTGTCTGTCGTTCGGCGTGAAAAAAGGGGAAAACGCACACAACCGTCAAATCAAGGAAAACGCTCCCACAAACCGGCACCTGCACGTCCTTCCCGTGGCCGAACGAAAAGGGTACAATTTCGAATCGAAAGGCACATAGCGTCCGTACCACCGTTCGTCGTCTTCAACCGCCCATCTCGCAGCCACCGGGCATAAACTCAAATGTCCATCGCTGCCCACCAAACGCACCGCCAGACGGTGTGGGGAGGAAAATTCCGCGCCACCAGGAAAAACCCGGAACCTGCCGCGTGCGCATGCGCCAGTTCAAATTTAATGTATGAAATAAAATATAATGTATGGAAAATATATGCGCTGAATATATAATACGTTCCCCACACACGCACACACACGCTCTCGGCATCCTTTGGCCCAAGCAGGACACGGTAGCAGAAAGGGATCGCATGAGCAGTGCACCGTGTTCGTTCACCGCACGCTCAACCCGACCAACCAAAAAAAAAAAAGCAAGGGAGAATGGAGCAGAAAAAAGGATCATAAAATAAATTGCACACAACGGAAGCCGGAATATCCTGCCGTTTGATATGCTCGACTCCTTTCGGCGTCCTCGCCGTCATCGGTGGGACACGTTCATCGGTGTGTATGTATGAATACACGGGATCAACATCACAACAACACGCACGAGCGTCCTCGAGGGATGCTGCCGCTTGGAACGCAGAATAGATTTTCCAACCTCACGAGAGGGTTGCCACGAGCGCACGAACATCAAGGCAGACAAGGAGGAGTGAGTGAGAGAGAGAGAGAGAGAGGGTGAGCGAGAGAGCGAAATATGATGGCATAAAAAGCGAACCGAAACGAAACTGTAAACCCCTTAACCTTTCGCTGCGGGTTATGTTTAGCCGGGGTAGTGCAAATATGCGCTTTTCCTCGGAGGGCCCGGCGAAGCCGAAAAGTGCGACCGAAAAAGGTGGGAAGACTCGCGATGAGGTGAAAACGCGCGAGCGTAAGCGGATGCAATCTGGTCTGGTCTCGTGCTGTACATAACGAGGGTTTCGACACAAAAGGACAAAGGAGTAACAGGACGACGCGCACACGCCGCGTCCGTTGAACTGCGGCGACAGATGCATGGCCCGTCATACGATGACGAGATAATGAGGCCGCAACCCCTCGTTCGGGTGGCGCGTACACGGAAAGGGATTCGATTTTCCCTCCGCCTCAGGATGGTTCTGCTCGCCATTGCAATCCTTTTTTTTTTCGCTTGGGACGATTTTTGGAACCCTTTTTTCCTTTCTCCAATAGAAAAGCACCATTTGAATATAGGCAAATTATAGGAATTTTTTATTCATCTGATTGGGGTGCTACTTTTAAAATGGCTGTAAAATCGGGAGGCACTTGATTGGGCGAGGAGTTTCCGTTGCAAGTATATAGGAAGTTTAAAATGGAGATTTCTCTTCTGCGCAGTAGAGAAGAATGTGCTACTTACTCCTCCCTTTCCTCCTCTTTCTTCTCCTCATGCTCCTTCTGCTCCTCCTGACATAACTTATGATACACGGCTACCATTCCGTCATGGTTGAGGAGTGTTTCGTGTACTAAAAACCCCGAGCTTCGTCGAGCGTACGGAACAGGAATCATAAAACATAAACATAAAAATAGCGACTTGTCTGGCTCCTTCCACGCATTGTTCCTGCAGTCCGGCTCCCACTGAGCTTCGGTATTGATTTGTTGCAAATCCATATATTTCTTGGTGTTCCGGTGTTGCTATCCTCACCCTCCGTCCCACACAAACACACGTTGGAAGCAACAACATTCCAACTGTCCCCCGAGGACGCACGGCACCGGCTGCGCTACGCCCCAAAGGAAAACGATTGCCAGTAAATCCTTACGATGCAAACAAGCCCGAACGGGAGAGGAAAATGAGGGTCCGGAAGTGGAAAGCAAGCGGGGCTCATAAAATATATATTTATGGTCCGGACGCGAACCAGCACGCAGCCGGATCCGAGTTTTGTACTTTCCATACTAATCGGATGCAAAGCCCAATCGTACGGCCCCAAAGCCAATTTCAAGCCCAAAAAATGCTTCTCTCCTTGGACGAAAACACCTTCCCGGCATGCCAAATCTCGGCCCAAGCCCAAGGCGCCGCCATTCGTCTATATTTCACAACCGTAATGTGACATTTCGATTATTCTATGGGATTTAATGTGTTTTATGGCTCTTCACCGGCGCACCGAAGCGAACGTCGAAATCACCTCTCGGCCAGTGGGCAGATGGCGAATAGCCGAATCTTCCACCCAAGGAGGCTCATGTTGTCCTTAAAACGTGCGGATCCGGGTGTTTTTTTTTGCCTCGCTTACAGAGGCAATTGGATAGAATGATTATTGCTGGTGTCGAAATATGAGTGGACCCGGAATGATAAGTGCTGTCCAGTGCATTCGGGAACATTAAAATCACGTCGCCCCATGGGACGTGAACCTTTCTTTCTCTCGTTCTCTTTCTCCTTCTCTCTCCCGGGAGGCTTTGAAGTGATCGGACACAGGGTGGGGTTGGGCGCGCATCGCCCACTCTTCCACCTTGCCCACATCGGGCTGATCTAATTTCGAGTAAATTCAAATAAATTACGACGGAAAAAGCTTACCGAGGCGAAATCCTGCTCGAAAATAAATCAAATCCTTTTTTGACTCGCTTGCGCTGATCCTCTAACTGAGATTTATGGCCCAGTAAGTAGGGCTGTCTCCCACTCCACCGCACTCCAGCGCTGTTGAATGCTGATAAAGCTCGAAATCCCATCTCTTAAAGTAGTATATGATGCCACGGGATCGTGCCTTCTCTCTCTCTCTCTCTCTCTCGCTCCTTTTTAGAGACAAAAGCGTAAGCTCGCACGCGAATCGTAAGCCGCCGCCTACTGAGACACTCCAAATGAAATCGGGTAGAAAGGATGTCCACACGAAACGCTCGACGCACGAAAGTATGATGGATTATTCATCCTTTAACATAATTTTGCACTAAACGCGACGCGAAACAATGCCCAGCCCGGGGCCACGCTGTCGAACCTTCCCTGCCTCCCACCCGCCGGGGTAATGTCCTCGCGCTTGGGAGCACAACAACAAAGGGAAAGGATTAGAGATAGAAAGGGTGAAACGGACGTCCCGCAGGCGTCGACACACACGGGGTAGGTTGAAAATTATGATTAATAATCAGTAAATATCGGTAACCGGAGCCGGGTTTGCGCGGTCGATCGATTTTGCGTGTCATCGTGCGGTGCGTAGGAGCGTCGCAACATGAGAAGCCGTCCATCTGGGACTAACCCTTTTCCATCCGGACCGCTCATGGCTGCTGATGATGCAAACACAATCAATCATTGCTTATCGCAACCGCCAGGACGAGTATGTAAATATGGCGGCGTGTATGTAAGAGGAAACAAATCGATAAGCTATGTAAGCTCGTTCACTCTCGCCTCGTCCAGTGTCTTTAAGGGAAAAGGAAAGTCTTGCCTTTTGGGATGACACATGTCCTAGGGTGTTGAAATCATCCTACGTGATGATTATCTTACACATTTTATTCTCCACACCGGTGGAGTTGGTGTTCTAATCAGAATGTTAATAACACCCAGCAGTCCTCATTTACAGCAGAGCTGCTGCCACTCTGGCCACCCTCCGAAGAAAATGGGATCCCATTTTGCCCATCGACCAATCCAATTTACATAGTAATGAGAGTGCGTCCCGAAATATCCTCCGTTTGCAGCATCTCCGTACAAGCACGCACACCACCGTATGCACGTTCGGCTCATTTCAATAATGGACGTCACCTCATCGGCCAGAGAATAATGAACACCACATTATCGCCCATGCTCCCGTCATGCTCATTACCGGACAACGTTGGGCAACATTTTTTCCACACCGTCAAACCAACTCCGGAATCACGTCCATGTCGAATTTTGCTTGCCTTTGAATTTAAATCCGCCCTGGTTTTTCTTTTTTCACTCCCGCTCTCGGTTGATAATCCCATTCCCGGTCGCCTGGCAACGCCAAGGCAGGACGAACGAGATGAACTCACGACGGCCGAGCTACTTGGATGCGGTGCACCGAAAAGGGGGAGAACAAAAATGCTCGTACGAAGGGGAATTACCAAAAAAAAAAAATACATGCACATAATTTGAAGGACATGTTTTACTAATGCTTTGAAAAAATAAATACATGTGTGATAAGTTTCCACGAAGGGCGCGACCGCGACCGGACCACCCGAGCCCACCAGGAGACCAGGGATTTCTCTCCCCGGTTGCGTTTGAAATAGAAAAATAACACACCGTTCGCAACGCAACATTTGACGTAAATTCGATTTCGTCTTTTCGAGCAGCAGAAAAAAAATGCGCTGTTTTTCTTGCCTCCCCCAAGCAGCGATGCGCTATGCCTATTATTATTATTATTGGTTCCAAATTTCCAACGATTGTCATAAATATGAAAGCAGGCGAAAAACGGCGAATGGGAAATTCTGTAAAACCTACCACCACCACCATCCCCCGCCACCGGGGAAGGGAGGGAAGTTTTTCGAGTTTTCAGCAGCGGACGAGCGGACTTGAGGGGATTTAGGTTCAGAGGCTGCGGTTGACCCCTGGCGGTTTATGATAATAAATCCTGTTTTTGATTCCAGCAGGGGCAGCAGCTGCGAAAACTGGCCATGTTCGCGGGAAAACAACTTCCAATCCGGGAGGGGGAGGGGCTTTTGGGAGGGTGGAACGGTTTGTTTAACTTAACAATTCTGGAGCTGCTGCACAATTGTTGGAAAATTTTCCCTCGACAAAATTAGATTGGCGTTGGAAGCACTGGCCCCAGGTTTGAAACCTTCCATAATGAGCCACTGGGACGTGTGGAGGTTGTTTGGAATGATTTTGATCACGAACCTTTTGCGTTTTCCACTCGAAAAAGTCGTAATAAATCAAGCAGAACGGCACGGGATGGGAAACGGTGAGCGAAAAACCTCACGTCACAAGCCACAAACCATCGAAGGGCTCCAAATTAATACAACCCAAATCACTTTTTCATTAACGGTGAAAGGACGTAACTTCATTCCGAAACCGATGGCCACTTACGGGATGGATGCATGAAGGACGGCAGCTTCTTTGCCTCCCTACGCTTTGATTTGTGGAGAATTTTCATTTGTGCCATCGTTGTGCCAATCATCCCAAACGGCGGGACCATTTTGGCCGTGTCCTTACGCCGAATGTCCAATTTCAAATTCAACTATCAAGCAGGTGGGAGTGGTAACTCGGCCCCGGGAATGCTCCTCCTGCTCCACTCGACGCTCCTTGACACAAGTGAGTTTTGCCATTTCGATGTTCGTTCCTCGGAAAACGCTCGCACCAGGGTTTCCCAGGGGCCGCAACTGAAGCTGACCCGGACGCACCCCAGTGTTGGCGAAATAAATTTAACTAACATGGATTTTCTTTTCACATTTCCTTTCTTATTAGAAATTCCACTTCCAAGCACCAGCATCCTTCGTCAGCCAAGCCACGGGTCAACGTTTCCGGCCACGACGTCGATTGGACACATCGATCCCGGGGTTTTTCTTTTTTTAATACTAGCACGTATTGAGATTTCACACCACACGGAACGGGGAGTTTTCGTCCTCCAATTACTAGACTTTGACAAACTCCCTCTTGAAAATCCTCGCTTGCCGTTCAAAGTTTATCCGTTGTTCCGAATGCGTTGGAATCGAGATCGATGCCGCAAACAAAAAGACGCTCCCGGCTCTTCAGAATCACATTTCTAATTTCCTAATTACGGCATCTCCAACTCACAATGTCACGGTTCCTCCCACCGCGTTCGCCGGGGCTCGTTAAAAATCCTGACATTCTGCGTCCCGAGCACTCGAACACGAAACGTACACACACACACGCGCACACACACACACACCCCTAAGGCAACGATTTTCATGGCTTAACGGTCGGCTCAACGTTCAAGTGGTCCATCCGGAAGCGCTACATAATAGGATAGGTTCCGGAAGATGGAGATGGACATCGACGGCAGGATTTTAGGCACATTCCGAGAAGCGCAACAATCGATGCTGAAAGATGCCGATCGGTTTCGAAAGCCGTCCAGCGTTTTAGCTTGATTTGAAATTTAATTTAGCTCTCGAGTGCGAATACGTTCCATGCCAACACTGGACGTTTGAAGAGGACGTTGGAAATGTTTGGTCCTAAAGTTAATTAAATTCCTCGTATGCCGCTTGCTCCTGCTTACCTCTGGACGTTCCAAATCGGGAATGAGCGAATCGTGATGGCTGCCGCCGGCCCACGTGCTCGGTTTACAATCTGCAAACTGTTTTGCATACCACCTCCCGGAATCGGCCTCCCTTGAAGTCGCAAACATGCGCATTCGGCCATTGTCTAGCGGACGCAGCTCACCTCACGTCCAGAACTTCGTATCTCCAATCACTTCTCCGCTTCGGACGAGACTAAATCAATCGTCGGGTGGACGAAACGGCCTAACCCCTTCACGTTGGAACTTTACGATTGTTAAAAAACCTACCACACTATCAACCCTTCCCGACCCGAACCCGTCCACCGGCCACCGTGCGAAGGGTGCAGTTCGCGTGCCTTATGTACACGACACGACCAACGATCAAAATCTAAAAAAAAGAACACAACCGGAACCCTACCGACGAAGGATCGGCTCAGCAACCCCTTTTTTCGGTTTACTAAACGGGGTTTGTAAAGTTTAGCATACACCCAACAACCCACCCCTTTTTCCGAACTTTGCGGAGGAAAAAAAACGAACGATAAAAAATAACCGGTCCTGCCGAGGATTGTTTTCCCCCGTTGGCATTCGGAAAGCGAGGCTGTGTTATCTTCGAATTTGTTATGTACTATACCCATCCGCGCTATATACCACATCCGTTTTTTTTTTCTCTCTCTCTCTCACTTTAAAGCCTTTGCTTTGAGCTCGATTTAAATACAAGGGTGGGTGTACCGCTTGCTCCCTAGAAGGAGCATTATCACCTCAATCATATGTATCGCTTTCGAACGTCCGCACGTAGGTCGTAGTAGGCTGAGGTAGGCATTTAAAAAAAACCCTCAAGCATCCAACCGTTAAATGACAGTTTAAGCGTATTGTACCTCGTGTTGGAAGGGGAGCAATATGCGTTATGTTTGTTAATTTCCTCGAAATTTCCTCAACAAAAAGCGTGACACGTGGAAAGGTGTGAAATATGAATGTTTGTAGATTGATCAACTGATGATATGTTAATCGCAACGAGGGGAATTACCCTATTCAAAAAAGCATGAATGCGGGATAATTGCGATCCTCTATGACCCTCTCTGGAAATGGTTATTGTTTCAAAATAGTCTCACAATATTCTGTTCGTTATGAATTAAATTGGGTCACGAAGTCTTTCAAAGTGGATGATTAATTACGAAGAAGTTTAAACCCAATCGATTAGCAATGTTCCATTGCGACATGCGCCATATATACTCTGTGATAGTCACAGAGTATGAATAGCATTTCTTCTACGAATTACGACTGTTCTTTGCTCACTGATAATCACTGTGTGATTCAACTAGCGTGCGTCAAACATTGCACAAAACGACAAATTATTCATCTACCGTTCCCCCGAACGGTTCACCTTACCATGCCTACGGCAAACATTTACCCCGAATGATCTCACCCTTTTCCGGTAGGCAGCTTCGACATAAACAACAGCAACAGCTACAGATATTTTTCCACAATATTTATTAAAGCGACGTAAATGCATGAAATATCAACATCATATTTTCTGCCTACCATTAGTTACGTCCATTTGTTCGGTATAATAGCGCAGGAAATCTTCGCTGTCGCGAGAGTTAAGACTTTAAAATCGCTGCTTATGCAAACAACGCCGGGCAGTGAACATTTGTTTGTCTTTCTTCCCTCTTTCTCTCACAAACTCACACATACGAACACACGTTTTGCTACTGCAACGATTACATGCAATCTGGAATGTCGATAGCAGCGGAATGGTTAGTTTTAAATAGTAGCGAATAACTCTAGTATTGCATGACCGAACGGATATCTTTAAGCCCGCATTTCCATTACAATTACTAATCACGCCTGTCACAGCTACAGCCTACGCGCAACTACGGTTTCCGGCTCAGCTGGTGGTAGATGGAAAGTTTGTTAAACTTGATTGGAAATATTAAAAAAAAAGAAAAAAACAACACAACAGCAACGACTACAACTAGCGCCCAACTAGCTAAAAGCCTTATACCTATACGAGATGAAACAGCGGGCGGAAATCGTTCACACGCCCCGCCCTAATAGTGGAATGTTTTTGTGCTATTCGAATCGAGAGCGTGGTAAGTAAATTTGACTAATAATCTTTCCCCGCGCGAATGACCCTACCCTTCTCTTTCGCCCCCTTATGCCTATAGTTGCAGTACGATAAAACCCATCGCTTAAGTACGGATAAAAAGGATCTTCTGTTTTTTTGTGCGAAGCCGGCGCACACGCGCTTAGGTGAAGCGTCCTTCAGCCAGTAATGAAATCCACTCCTCGCTCGTCGCGTCTCTACAGCTCCGTCGTCATATGGCTGGTGAGGGCCTGCACCCGTTTCGCGTTGCAGCTCTTGCAGAGTATGTGATCGTCCAGCGGGTAGCAGCCGCGTCCTTCGGCTTCGGACGACAGCACCAACCCACAGTCCTCGCACTTGTAGCAGTTGATGTGGAAGCTGCGATCGAGCGCCACCACGCGCACCGTCTCGTCCTCACCCGGACCCGGCATGATCGGCAGCTTGCAGACGCAGCAGCGTGGTGCAAACTTCTTGTGGAAATCGTCAATGCAATGGATCTGGTTCGTAGCATCCACCGTGAAGGGGATGCCATCGAGCGATTTGCCGCAAACGATGCACGTGAAGCACTGCGGATGGTACGGTTTGCCGGTGGCCCGCAGGATACGCTCCAGGATCGGTTTCAGACACACGGAACACTTCTCGAGCGTGTTCAGATAGTCCTCCTTGCAGTACGGCTTGCCGTCCAGCCCGTAGAAGGGTTTACCTTGCAGGTTGATCTGACACTGGTGGCACGTGAAGCACGCGATGTGATAGATCTTGTCCATGGCGGTGCAGCCCGTCTTTTCGCCGACGACTCGCTCCCCACACTTGACACACGTCCCGAACGAATCCGTATCCTGGATCGACTGCACGAGCAGATCGGTCAGCGTGTCCACCTCGGCTCCCTTCGACATGGTCGATCCACCATGTCCACCGCGGTGCTGTTGCTGCGAGGCGCTCGTGATGATACTATCATTGGGGCTGTTTATTCCACCGTGCGAATTTACGTACGGTGCGTACAGCGAGTAGTTCGAACGACCCGACATCTGGCTCGGTGGACGTGGATTGATCGGTTCGTAGATCGATTCGTACGTCGTCGAGCCCTGCGAACTCATGCCGTACGTACCGTACAGTGACTGATGGTGCATGTTGTTGGCATAGATTTGACTTCCCGGCGCCATATTGCTGTACGTTTGACCACCGGGTGCACCGACGCCTCCGGCACCCGGTCCCACCAGCGTGTACGTCGGTTGCGATTGCCTGCCCATGTGGGGAAGATCCGTCGCCCGGCGTAGCTCACTGTACGACGAACTGACCGGGCTCGGTGGTGGTGGGAATTCGTCATCGTTATCCTCCAAGTTCAGCGCGTTCAGCGTCAACTGTAGCGGCATGTCCTGCGGTGGAGGCGGTGGTAACTCTTCCGAAATTTGCCTCTGCGGAAACGGCTTCGATGGGTTGGCGCTGTTGTGCATAATGTTGCTGTAGATCAGTCCTTCGTTGCTCTTGTTGGCTCCCGGGGCCGTCGGGTGGCCACGCGGTGCCCCGGGCAGATTCGAGTACGTGGCATCCGACCCGTATCCTCCGCCCGCGTACTGTTGGCTGGGTTGAGTGTTTTCGTAAACCGTACCACCGTGCTCCGTCGAACCACCCTGCTGGAGTGACTTTGAGCGGTTCGCCTCGAGCGTGCGTTTGTGATGTTCGAGCGCTTCTTTAACGTGCTGCAGTTCGAGGGCATCGTCAAGGGTAACCTTACGTGCTCCCAGCTTTCCTCCTGCTGCCCGCCCATTCGGGCCACCCCCGGTAACGTTTGTGTAAGCATGCTCCTCAAGGTTGCTCGCCTGACCTTCGAGCACGGTCGAGAACGAGGGTTCACAGTACTGCTTCACGTTGGAACTCTTCGGTACCTGCGGTGGCACTTGCTGTTGGCCATTTTTGCGCGGCTTCGGTGGTACCGCTGGGCCACTTTTACGTCCAATCATTACCATGCCCGGTATGCCTGCCCCGTTCGGTGGGCAGTCGGGAAGACCGGTGCTGTGGTAGGGTCGCTGTTGGCCATTCGATTGCCGAAGCACGGAGTTGTACGCGGGGAATTGCTCCTTCAGGTCCTCCATCGTCACCTTGGAAACGCAAAGTAGCCAATTTCTGCACTACGTGCCGCACCCTCAAAAAGACAGTTTTTGAATGAACTTTTTTTTTGTTGTTGTTTCACTGCACGAACAATTGAGCTGGGAGCTGACGAACTTTTTTGTTTCGGCCTCAAAAGCGTTCCCGAAGATACGTGTGCAAACCTCCGTGTGCGTGATGATTAATGGCACTTCCGCACTCGCAGATAAAGGGTTGCGTTGGACGGCTGTGAAGAAGAAAATGTTTAAGCAAACTCTTTTTTTTCCTTTGCTCGCTCTGTGTATTTATCAATAAATGCAATTGCTTTTTTTGTTATTTTTGCCCAACCAACTACTGTCATTCTGTGAAGTGACAGCTACGGTGCTATAATTATAGCACCCCAGTGAGTCTGGTGGAAATGTCATAACAAATACGCGCATGTGTTTATTATTCATTCGTTGCTTTACGCCGCATTTCGTTTTTGTACCGCTAAAATAGTACAATTTTGCTAAGTCGGTGTACATCAGAAGCTTAAATCATGGTAAATTAGCAGAAAAGTAATATAGCCCACTCTTTCATACCAATTAAATGACCAATTATTCCAGGGAGGTAACAAAGTACAAGTGAAACGATTGCAGCAACAGCGTGCCGGACTCCGGCGCCGTATGATGAAATCAACAGACACACGCCTGAAGGCCACCGATCGTACGAAAACAGATCCGAAGAAGAGCAAAAATGATGAGCCAAAAATATCGGAACGCCCGCAGGGCAGCTCGGCAATGTTTTTCCAGTACAACACGCAGCTGGGACCACCGTACCACATACTGGTCGACACGAACTTCGTCAACTTCAGCATCAAAAACAAGCTGGACATTATCAAAACCATGATGGACTGTCTGTACGCGAAGTGCATACCGTACGTTACCGACTGCGTGGTGGCCGAGTTGGAGAAGCTTGGTCAGAAATTTAAACTCGCGCTACGCATCATCAAGGACCCACGTTTTGAACGATTGCACTGCATGCACCGCGGTACGTACGCCGATGATTGTCTCGTGCAGCGCGTCACCCAGCACAAATGCTACATTGTGGCCACGAACGATAAGGATTTGAAGCGACGGATCCGCAAAATACCGGGCGTACCGATCATGAACGTCGCCATGAACCGGTACGTAATCGAGCGGATGCCGGACGCGTTCGAACCGATGGCGAAGAAATGATTTCCAAAAAACAACATGCCCGGTATGTTTTTAAGTTTGTTTATTAAGAGAAAGATGCGAATACGAACATTACACAAACAAACGATTAATACGCGTGTCGGCGTTTCTTCTTTCCGAAATGATGAAAACGTTTGCGTATCCGAAAGGAAAATGTGTGCAAGGGGGCGTGTTTTAAGAGGCGTTGCGAAAATGCGCATATGTTGGGTGAGTAACACTGAATGAACGCATTCGTTGGTTAGTGGGCGCAGGTAATGCGTGAGGGCCGCCCGGTTCGATGGAGTGCAGATAAATACGACAGCTAGCTTACTGCATGGTGTTCACGATGTCATCAATCTTCAAGATCGAACGCACCGTCTCCGAGGCGAGCGTTATCGACGAGGTGGACACGAGCAGCGGCTGCACGACGTTCTCCGCCAGGATGTCCGTAATCGCTCCCTTACGGACGTTGATTCCGGCGTTCTTCTCACCCTGGGCGTGACGGTTGCGCAGTTCCGTCACCGTCGCGATCGGATTGAGTCCAGCGTTTTCGGCCAGCGTGGAAGGAATCACCTCCAGGGCGTTAGCAAACGCACGGAAGCAGTACGCATCGACGCCTTCTAGCGTTTGAGCGTAAGCGGCCAACTGCAGTGCCATCTCAATCTCGGGAGCGCCACCACCGGCTATGAGGGCACGCTTCTTCACCAAACAACGCACAACACAGAGCGCATCGTGCAGCGAACGGTCGGCTTCCTCGAGGACGAGCTTGTTCGATCCGCGCACAACAATCGACACCGTTTGGCCCATGTTCTGGATGCCAGTCACCTTGACGAACTTGGTCGTACCGCTGGCCACCTCCTCGACGAGATCCGCGCTGACCAGATTCTCCGCAACGAAGTGGTCGAGCGATGCGATCGGACGGCAGCGCAGCGTTTTGCACACGAACTCAATATCCTCCCGCTCGATGTCCTTCACGACCATGACCTTAATCTTGTCCAGGAAATGTTGCGCCAGATCGGAAACGGCATCGCGCAGGATGGACTTCTGCACCAGCAGCACGTTGCAGCCGGATTTTTTTATTTGCTTCACGATGTTCAGGATGTAGGCACGCTCTTCCTTCAGCACACGATCCATCGCGGCGTAATCGGACACAATCACGCTGTGATCCATCTGTGGGAATATAAATTTTAATATCACTCTCTCTCTCTCCCTCTCCATCATCCTGGCACTCCCTTTCATACTTACATCTGTCTTCGGCGCCGAGATGCAGAACTGGATCAGACCAATCTTGGCCTTCTCCACACGCTTCGGTCCATTAATGCCCGACGAGCGTTGCGTGAACACAAGCCCATCGATCAGCTCGGTATCCTCGATGGTACCACCGAGGCTACGGATGATCTTGATGTTCTTCAAATCGACCGACGTATGAGCGTGCGATTCCGTCACCTTCATCACCGCGTCGACCGCAATCGGTGCCAGCATGCTGCTGTGCTGTGAGACGACCTTCGAGTTCAGCGACGTCGAGGCGCTCTTGATGAGCGATTCGCGATCGTTCAGCTCAATTGGGCGGGACATTTCGGCCAGAATTTCCACCGCCTTTGCCGAGCAGCGCTGGAATGCCTCCGAGATAGCCGTCGGATGGATGCCCATCTGCAGGAGCTTCTCAACCGCTTCCAGCAGAGCGCCGGCCACAACGACGACCGACGTCGTACCGTCTCCGGCTTCGACGTCTTGTGCACGGGACAGCTCGACCAGCATCTTCGCCGCCGGGTGGATGACATTCATCTGTTTCAGGATGGTCGCTCCATCGTTTGTGATGGTAACTTCACCGTTCGAAGCTTGGATCTTCAAATGGAAATGAAAAAATGCAACTGAAATGCACAACAAAGCCAAAGACTATGTATTACTTACCATCTTGTCCATGCCTCGCGGTCCCAAGCTGGTACGAATTGCATCGGAAACGGCTGTGAATTAAAAATATATAAATTAACGAGAATAATCAGAAACCGGCCGCAACCGAACGTCATATGACTCACAACATTGAGGTTATGTTGTAAATAAATCAGCAAAGTATATTTCCTGAGTAGAAAATCATGAGAATTTTTGTTGGTGTGAGATAATTCGCATTTACAATGGGGATTTGTCTCATAAATTGTAAATAAGTGAACAACTAAAAGATCGCAACAAATAATTACTCTTGCCGTACACCATTCCGATGTATTGGGAAAATGAACAAAGGAGCTGTTTATTTCTTCCGATTGCGAGCATCTCGGTGCTTTAACTTAAACCGTAAACCCCATCAACTCAAGCATCGGGTTAAAATACAGCAGCAGAAAACACGTGAGACATTTTTCATCCGCCTAATCGCTAGTGCTTTGCACCGAACGGTTCCATTTTACACCCACCTTTGGCTGCGTTGATGTTGCTCAGGCGGATGTCAGCCGGTTTACTTTTATCCTTGTAAGCCTGTCCCTGCGGTTTTCTGGCGACCATGTTCGGCTTCACAACCATCTTTGTGCGGTTAATTTAACGATTTCAATCGAACCAGAGCACTAATCTGCAGAATTCAGTGATTAATTCACCGATTAATGTGCACACCGCAAACGAAGAACACCCCAAACGCGTGCGGAATAAATTCGTCGCTTTTTTTATTTCCCCTGTGCAATCGTGAGCCTGTCAATCGCAAAGAATGACAGTTGGATGTTTGAGGTGAAATATTATTTGTGACTAAAATTTCATTCAAAATTCAAAATTATTTGTAGGACATTCGAGAATATTAAACATGAAATTTATAAATAATTATTGAATTATTTAAAATTAAAGAAAATAAGCAATGTCCCAAGGGGAAAAGCAAATGCCGACTGTTTTATAGCACACCAACTGTCATCATAGCTTGTCACAACAAATCAAAGACGCTGTGCTGCCGGAAAAAGTGGTAAAAATTCTGTGGCAGAGGAAATTGTTTGTACTTCGACACATTTGTGCATAAATAGATCCCCGGTTAAAATGAATACCGCTGCAATAAAGCGTCCATCGGACGCACTAGTTCCGGTAACCAATGCGAAGAAATCGCGCACGGACATTGTGGCTTACACTGCTAAAGACAAACAGCTTCTTGAACAGGTAAGTATCTCCGCGACACGAATCGCTCGTAGAGACACTTTTGTTGGTATTGTTTATTAACTATACTCCAATTTTCCAGCAAAATGTTGAACGAACATCAGGACTGTTGGGGCCCATCATGCTGCTGGAAGGACATGGTGGAGAGATATTTTCCACAGAGTTTCATCCCGAAGGAGAGCATCTCCTTTCGACTGGCTTTGATCGTCAGATTTGTAAGTTGTTTGAACGCAGAAAACAGTTTACGGTAGCTATAACGGGTGTGCAATTCTCTTTTCCAGTCCTCTGGAAGGTATATGATGAGTGTGAAAACGTGGGAGTACTGAGTGGCCATTCAGGCGCGGTAATGGAAGCGCACTTCTCACCAGACGGCTCCAACATCTACAGCTGCGCCACGGATAAAGTGGTCGCCGTGTGGGACGTACCAACGTGCACTCGTATCCGCAAGCTAAAGGGTCACACACACTTTGTCAACAGCTGCAGTGGAGCACGCCGTGGACCGACACTGATCGTTTCCGGTTCGGATGATTCGTCGATCAAAATCTGGGACGCACGCAAAAGACACGTTATTAGCACATTCGATAACTCGTACCAGGTGACGGCCGTGTGCTTCAACGATACCGCCGAACAGGTAATCTCCGGTGGAATCGATAACGAGATTAAGGTGTGGGACATACGCAAGAAGGAAATTGTGTACCGTCTCCGAGGGCATACAGACACCGTAACCGGGTTGTCACTGTCGCCGGATGGGTCGTACGTGCTTAGCAACTCGATGGACAACACACTTCGCATTTGGGATATCCGGCCGTACGTACCTGGCGAGCGATGCGTGAAAGTTTTCACCGGTCATCAGCATAACTTCGAGAAGAACCTACTACGATGCGGTTGGTCGCCAGATGGGCTGAAAATCAGTGCTGGTTCCGCGGACAGATTCGTGTACATCTGGGACACGACTTCACGGCGCATTCTGTACAAACTGCCGGGACATAATGGCAGCGTGAACGACATCGATTTCCATCCCACCGAACCGATCATCGTGTCGGGTTCGAGCGACAAAACGCTGTATCTTGGCGAAATAGAAGCATAAATAAAACGATTTTCTCTCTGGTGGAATTAATCATGTGAGATGCGCCTTCATTTATTACGAGTCATCCGTATTTAAGGTTGAGTAGTAGCATGCTAGTATCGTAGAAGTACTGTTTAATCCAAGGAGCCACGGAAACAAAGAGACACCGTTCGCTTCGTACATGTTCGTTGGTATAAGTTTGGGGGTATGTTCTTATGCAACGCCTGCTTCTAGCTCTCTTGCCATCTCCTTTTAACGGAGCAATTCTAGTACCCTTTACGCTTGACTGTTGGGATACAAAATGTCGTAATGTCCCGGACGGTACAACAGATAGACGTTCGGTTTGAAGCCGTCCGGAAAATCGTGAGCAATCACCTGATCTCCGTCACCCCGATCCATATACTCGACCCTCACGCCCGCATCTAGCGCCGAGCAGATCGCGATGATGTGAATGTGGTCCGATTCCTTGTACATCGGTTCCACCTCCTGGTGGCAGAACTCGACGATCGTGATGTTGCCGTCGATAAAGTTCTGATAGAAGTCGGCCTTCTCCTGCAGGTGACTCGAGGTAATTAGTCGCAGGTACACCACAACGTAGTCGGAGTAACCCTGCTCGTTGAACAGCTTATGCAGTTCGCTCAGAGCCGTGGCCGTGTCGTCCCCCTCAGGTTTCACCTTGTTGATCACCTCCATAAACGTTTCATAAAAGTCTTCGATGGTAAACGGCGGAAAGCCGGCCTCGGTTAGCCGTTCCCGTGACTTGGACGCATACTCGTAGAACTTTTGGAATTCCTCCTTGTTCAGCACCAGATACTCTAGGTACGCGTACGCGAACGCGCGGAAGAAGCAGTTCCCATCCGGACGGCTGCGTCGAATTGCACGGTACTTGGAGGAGAGATCTTTAATTTTTGATATGTAGACAGGATCGTCCAGGTATTCCTGGTTGAGGCTGGAGATCGGCTGCGACTCACTGATCAGCGGATTGGAATGAGCAATCTGCAAAAAATATATACATGGTACACCATACAAATCTCCAAACGCGCCGTACCGTACGTACGACCACTGCTTCCTTTATACACTCACTTCTTGTTCAATTTCACGCTGCTGCTTAATAATAAGTTCATCCTGGTTTTCTGACGATTTTACATTTTTAGTGCCGCTGCTGCTGCTGCTGCCACTGCTTTCGGAATTGCTCATGATGCGTAAGATGCGGGAAATCAATAACTTGTTCCCGGCGAGCGGCGGTGTTTGGTTGGGCGAACCTGAATTGCAACGTTTTTATCGCACACGAATTAGAACACGATTACACAAATTTTACCTTCACCCGAGGCTTTCACGGCCGCTTCATTCGGCAGACATTTTACCAACAAACACACAAAAACACACAAAATTACTCTATTTATTGAACGGTAAGGGTGTTTTCTACTGCGCACATCGAATATTTCTTAAGCCGGTGCTGTTACACAAAACCTAAATTACCTGTGAACTAGCGTCGTGATCGTGTATAATATTTTATGAGAAAGTAAATATTGAATGTTTTCATACTAACGGAGCTGTAAGCACTATAAAAATCATTGTTAGATTGTTCGTAGACAGTAAAATTTTGTCTGAGGTGAATGCAACCAAGGGTAAAGAAATGTCAGTTGCTATGCGTTTTTTGTTTTTATTCCATACGTGAAATATATGTACGTTCCGAGTTTTCTTTGAAAAACTTTTAAAAAATTTATTTCAATCTGTTTATTGTACTTTTCTAATGTTTATTAAAAATAAAAATAGATGAAAAGGACATACAATGGTTTGAATTAAGATTGCGTTCCGGAAACGCACACTTTGACGTTACGGAAACCGAGCGGGACAGGAAAACAGTAAAACGTCAGCCAAACGCAGAGACCGAGATGTCATGTTCTTTTCCGGTTTGATTCTCTAACGTGTAAGTAGTGTTATTGCCGAATCGGTTGTTTCTTTTTAGGAAATTTCGTGTGTAATAGGTAAACACGAACGGAATTCCTCGCTGAAACGATAGCCGGACCAACTAGCTGCTGGGGAGATGCAGAATTGTGGCCAGTTTGTTTATCCGAGACAGTCTATTCAACTGTGAATGAATCGTTTACACGAAAGATGCGGATCGATGCTTGAGAGGCGTACCTGTCAGACCACCGGGTTTCGCGAGCCATTCATCCCCCGGCTGCTGTTGGAATGGTTATGCGACGAGTGGAAGTGGCCAAACTTGAATGAATTGCTGTTTCAGTGAAGAAGCCCTTTGATGTTTCCGATAACATTGATGATTTCGTTCCCTATCGATAGTGATAATCCCGTCCTCTCGTTTCAGATTAGCTTACAATGAGAACCATCAACTCTAACCAGTCGGTGATCATCCCGAAGGGTGTCTCCATTAAGGTGAGCGCCCGTATCGTGACGGTGAAGGGACCGCGCGGCAAGCTCATCAAGAACTTCCGCCATCTGCCCATCGATATCTTCAAGGTGCACCGCAAGAAGGTGACGGTGGAGAAGTGGTTCGGCTCCAAGAAAGAATTGGCCGCCGTCCGCACCGTCTGCTCGCACATCGAGAACATGATCAAGGGTAAGGGCGCTTGTGAATGTGCATGTGTGTGTGTGCGCGCGCGAGAACGTTTTGTGCAGCTCGATGGTGTATTTGTGGGACTAGTGCTAATGAATGTCCTTTTTTCCCATCCCCAACCCGGGTTCTAGGTGTCACTAAGGGATTCCAGTACAAGATGCGCGCTGTACATGCTCACTTCCCGATCAATTGTGTGATCAGTGAGAACAACTCGTTGGTGGAAATCCGTAACTTCCTCGGTGAGAAGCACATCCGCCGTGTGAAGATGCAGCCGGGAGTGACCGTGGTGAACTCTGCCAAGCAAAAGGACGAGCTGGTCCTGGAGGGTAACGATATCGAAGCGGTTTCGCTGTCCGCCGCCCTCATCCAGCAGTCGACGACTGTCCACAACAAGGATATCCGTAAGTTCTTGGACGGTCTGTACGTTTCCGAGAAGACCACAGTGGTACAGGATGAGGAATAAGTGGTGTAGCATTGTTGTAAGCAAACGGAATGAAGCAGAAAACAAAGTGGATGGTGTGGAAAGATGATGGAAACTAATTGTATCGTGTTTGTGTTTGTTTTGTTTTGGTTTGATCACCTAGTGCATTTTTTTACACGCAAGTGAAGATGATACATTTCAGGGGGCAAGTCATTTGTTTATCTACACGCAGATTAGTGACTGACCATCGGTTGTTAAGAAATATTGATAAAACAAACGGCATACCTCCGAGCATCTGTTTTCTCCGTTCCCTGATCTCATTAAGGAAGATTTTTTAAAGCAATGAACCTGAATAATACTGATAATTTATTCTGACTGAAACGTAAAGTAATCAAGGTAAGAGTTAATTGTGGAGAAAGTAATTTCAAATATATTCTGATTACGGTTACAGATGCTGATAGAAAAAAAGAGTTCTAGAGCATCGGTTTTATTCGAATAACGTATTTTATTTTCGGTCCGTTCCTCGTGAAGCGCAAAACCTTGCGCAATTTTTGCGGAAGATTGAGCTGACAGCACTCGCGCTGTTATAACTCCTCGAACAGCCATACAACTGACAGCATAATATTTGCGTGCTAGCAGTTTCTCAAAATCAAGTGACTAGGAACTTATGAAATATGTCATGATTGGCTATAATCGGTTTTATAATTGATAATTTTAATTTTCATTATAAAATCATGCCATCAACTGCAGGAAACCAATTCCTTCCTCACTTTATATCCTAGCACCAGCTGCGAACATTTGCGGACGATTGAAACACACCTTATGGATTGCAGCTGTCACGTTGACAACCTGCACGCGGCTTTTATGTCAAAAAGAAAAGAGAGCGGGACAAAAAGAAACACCGAAATTAGACGCTTTCCGAAAATACGACTTTTTACGGCGTTTGTTACTTATTTTCTGTACGAAATTTTAACCGCCAGACCCGGCGCGGAGTTTTGCAGCCGCACAAAGTTGGTACTATAGGTTACTTGCATCGAACGGAAGTGCAGAGCTCTGTGCGGCGTTTGCATTCGTTCGTGAGGCGAAGGACAGCGACAGGTAAGTAAGCAGTTGCGGGTGTTGTTGTTGTTCTCGTCCCCCAGTCCCGTGGTAGTTTTGCGCAAAATGGCACTTACCGCGAAACCGGTGACCGGGAATGGTCTCCAAAACACGAGCACGAGCAACTACTATAACTTCATCTGTTTTTATCGCAGGCGCCGCACGCTATGGATAGACGCGATCCCCACGGGAGGGACCGGGTGCGCGGTTCGCTTGGGTCACACTCCCCATACGATGGTGGCCGTGGAGGTATCCCTCCGCCACCCCACATTCGTGGTCCATTACCGCCGCAAGGTGCGCCCTTTCACACGCAAGAGGTGAGATGCTGGCCTGCATCAAAGTATGCCGAGAGAATCGATTTAGTTTACATTTTTGTGTTTTATTTTGTAGCGCCGTCCTGCTTGGGTAAATCCGGGTGCCGGTCCGAGCGATATACACCGCATCCCGAGCACATCGGCCGCCGTATCAACACCGGCATTCAGCACAAACGTTCACGAGCCGCCGCCACAACCGAGCGGCAGTGGACTCAATCGTCCCAACCGGATTGGCCACCGTCCGCGGCGTCCACTTGCCGATACACTGCGCACCCGAGGTCCGGATGCCCCATCCAAGCACGGGACGACCGGTCAACCGTTGCAGTTGCAGTCGAATTACTTCAAACTGCTGAAACGCGTCGATTGGACGCTGTACCAGTATCAGGTGGAGATTGTGCCACCGTGTGCCAGTCCGCGCCTGATGCAATCGCTCGTGAACGAACACAAAAAGCTGCTCGGTGGGTTCGTGTTCGATGGGGCGCAACTGTTTACCGCCTGCAAGCTGGCGAACGATGAGCTGGTGCTGCACTCGCAGCACGATCGCACCGGCGATAAGTACGAACTCCACATTCAGCGCGTGGCCGTGGTGGACATGACGGACGAAACCGGCATCCAGGTGTTGAATCTCATCCTGCGCCGTGCCATGAACGGGCTGAACTTGCAGCTGGTCGGTCGCAATCTGTACGATGCCGCGGCCAAGATTCCGATCCGCGAGTATCACATCGAGCTGTGGCCGGGCTACATCACCAGCATCCGGCAGCATGAGAACGAGGTGCTGGTGTGCTGCGAAATAGCGCACAAAACGATGCGCATGCAGACGTGCTACGATATACTGCGCGAGTGTCAGCGGCACGATCGGAACTTTAAGGACGCGTTCCGTCGGGCAGTGCTCGGGTGCGTGGTGCTGACCGGGTACAACAACAAGACGTACACGATACACGACGTCACGTTCGACACCACGCCCGAGAGTACGTTCGATACGAAGAACGGGAAGATTTCGTTCCTCGACTACTACCGCAACAAGTACAACCTGCGCATTCGTGACGCGTACCAGCCGATGCTGCTGTCCCGGGCGAAGAAGAAGGACGCCCGGTCCGGTGACAGCGAGCTGATGGCCCTGGTACCGGAACTGTGCCAGATGACCGGGCTAACCGATTCGATGCGTTCAGATTTCAAGTAAGTTGAGTAGCCTACTTTGCCTCAGCGACGCTAAAATGCTAAATAAATTTAAAACAAATCACTCATTTCCTCCTCCAGAATGATGCGAGCGATGGCGGACCACACGCGCCTCAATCCGGACCGACGCATTGAGCGGCTGGAAACGTTCAACCGACGCCTGCAGACGTCGCCGGAGAGTCAGGAAGTGTTCAAGGTGTGGCAGATGGAGCTCGATCGTCGCCTGGTGGAACTGCCGGGCCGTTTGCTACCGCAGGAGATGATCTTTTTTTCCACCACCTCCACGTACGTTCAAACCCGAAGCGGCTCCTTTTCTGTTGCTTTTATTATGACCAAGTTGCATTTTCTTATCATCTGCAGTGGTGTGCAAGCGGGCGAGAATGCCGACTGGACGGCCCACTTCCGTGACAATCCGATGTTTGCGACGGTGCGCCTAAACCGTTGGTATTTGGTCGTGCCGGGACGATGGCAGAGGGAGGCGGGCGATTTCCTGAACTGCATGATCACGGCCGCACGGGGTATGCGGTTCGAGATCAGCAACTGCGAGATGGTCCCGATGCCGGACGACAGTCCAACGACGTACGTGCGGACGCTGGACGCGATCATCAACAAGGACCCACAGATGATCATGTGCGTCGTGTCGAACAACAAATCCGATCGATACACGGCGATCAAGAAGAAGTGCTGCGTTGACCGGGCCATCCCGACGCAGGTGATGGTGCAGAAGACGATCACGCCGAAGAGTGGCAACGTGCGCACGCTCATGTCCGTCGCGACGAAGGTGGTCATACAGATGAACTGCAAGCTGGGCGGCGTGCCATGGAAGGTAAAGATCCCGCTGAACGGGCTGATGACGATCGGGTTCGACGTGTGTCACGATTCGAAGGACAAGAGTAAATCGTTCGGCGCGATGGTGGCGACGCTCGATCACGACAATCGCGGCACGCCCAAGTTCTTCTCCACCGTCAGTCACCATTCGAGTGGGGAGGAAATTTCCAACTACCTGCCACTGAACACGGTGAAGGCGTTGAACGAGTATCGGCGCGAGTTCGGTGAACTGCCGAAACGTATCATCTTCTACCGGGACGGTGTGAGCGATGGCCAGCTGCAGTACATATACGATCACGAGGTGCGCTCGCTGGTGGAGAAGCTGGGACAGATCTACAAATCGGCCGGCATCGAGCAGGACGTGCTGCTGACGTTCTTCATCGTAAACAAGCGCATCAACACACGGTTCTTCGACCATCGGCTCAATCCACGGCCGGGCACGGTGGTGGACAATGTGGTGACGCTTCCCCAACGGTAAGTGCGGCGACCCTTTCTCTCTGAAAACGTGAACTTTTCGTTCAATTAACGACCGTTGTTTCTATCTCTCTCTCTCTCTCACTCTCTCTCTCTCTCTCTCTCGCTCCTTCCGAACAGTACCGATTTCTACCTCGTCTCTCAGTCGGTGAAGCAGGGTACGGTGTCACCCACAGCGTACAACGTCATCTACGACACGTCCGGGCTGAAGATTGACCACCTGCAGATGCTGTCGTACAAGCAGTGCCACCTCTACTACAATTGGTCCGGTACGACACGCGTGCCCGCCGTGTGCCAGTACGCGCACAAACTTTCGTTCCTAGTAGGCCAGTATCTACACCAGTCGCCTAGCAACATGCTCGAGAAGAAGCTTTACTTCTTGTAGAGACACCATTTTGCTTCCGAACGTCAGGGTTTTCGTTTCCATAGGATTATTGTTTTTTTTTCGTTCAATGACCTAAAAGGCAATCGCTCGTTGCCGCTAGCTTAGTGACCTAAGGAAGTCGTATCGGTTTAGGTATGCGAAAGTATGCGAATTTTACACAGCGTACAGCAGGTGAAATGTGGCGTAATTTTTTTTTTTGTTTAAGAAACCCCAGAATTACCTTCTTTTAATTAGAAAAAGCGATAACCGAAGACAAACTCGGTTACTTCGACTAGTTTGTAGGATACGATAGGGCCCGAGAAGGTGGAAACGAAGAGGAAATGAAGGAATCACGCGCCAAGATACTCTTAGGAGATGTTTTATTCAATTATATTTTTTATATTGTTTTTCTTTTTTTCTGCTAAATTCACTCACTCTTCTTCGCTACAGTTAACAATTGGTCTACGGCGGCGCTAGTGTTGTGTTGTAAGTGTATATTTTCAACATTTGTTCGAATGATTTATGCTCTACTATCGGAAGCTTGTTTTGTATAGGCCAATCACGAAAGCAACACGCTCGGTCAGGTGTTTTGCTGGAGGGAAAAGGTGTGCGAAGCAGAAACCCCGGGATCGATTTGTTGGGAGAACTGTAAAACAATACTTTGAAGAAACAAAACCAGCCAACCATATAAGAAGATATCGAACTGATATTTGAGAAAAAAATTATATTCAAAATATGTGCTTCTCTTCCATTTTCTTTAGCAACTGCTACCGGTATTTGAGAACCGCAAAACAAAAAAGAAAACTTAGAACAAAGTGGTTTCCGTGTGTGGGTGTGTGTGCGTGTGGTGATGGTTTCCGTTTGTGTTTCCTACAAATTCTGCCTTACAGTTTAACTAGTCAATCCGCAGCGCACACCGCCATCGCTTCCTCCTTCTCCTCCAGCAGCTCCTTGGCGGTCACGTCGAGTTTGCTGCGCGTGAACTCATCCACCGACAGCCCCTGGACGATCTTCCACTGGCGGTTCTGGATCTGTACCGGGAACGAAAACACGATATCCTTCGGCGCACCGTAGCTTCCGTCGGACAGGACACCCATCGACACGTACTCGCCGTCGCGAGTGCCCGCGAACCAGTCGCGCATGTGATCGCTCGCTGCCTTCGCCGCAGACATCGCGGACGACATCTTGCGGGCGGCGATCACGGCCGCCCCACGCTTCTGCACCGTCTCCAGGAACTGCTGCTTCAGGAACTCATCATCCGCTACGGCTTCCGGTACCGTCTTCACCGCACCACCCACCTCAACCGACGCGTTCCGGGCGTCCGGTACCTGCGTCGCCGAGTGGTTACCCCAGATGATGACGTTCTTCACCTTCGTGATGCCCACACCGAGCCGACCGGCGATCTGAGCCTGGGCACGGTTCTGATCCAATCGTGTCATGGCGGTGAAGTTTTCCTTCGGAATTGACGGTGCGTAATGGGAGCACACCAATGCGTTCGTGTTGGCCGGATTGCCCACGACCAGTACCTTCACATCCTGTTTTTTTTTGCATGCAAACGAAACCGACGTTAGCCTGTGTGGTCGTGGAACCATGTAGGGAGCGAAAAAAAGCGTACCTTCTTGGCGAACTTATCGAGCGCCTCACCCTGCACCTTGAAAATCTTCACATTGGCCGACAGCAGATCCTTGCGCTCCATGCCCTGCTTGCGGGGCATCGCACCGACCAGGAACGCTGCATCCACGTCCTTGAAGGCGACGGCCGGATCCGCGGTCGGCACCACGCTGACCAGCAGCGGCAGTGCACAATCGTCCAGCTCCATGACGACACCCTCCAGCACGCCCATCATCGGCGGAATGTCCAGTAAATGCAGGATCAGCGGCTGGTTCGGACCGAACACATCGCCCTTCGCCACCATGTACAGCAGCGAGTACGCGATCTGGCCGGCGGCACCGGTTACGACGACACGAATCGGTTCAGCAGACTATAAAACCCGACGGAGCGAGTCGGATGAGAAGAAGAGGATGCATAAAAACCCTTTGTTTATTTGCCATTTGTTAGCGGACAGCGGCTTCGACAGTGTGGACATATTGACACACGCGGCGAAAAGGTGAAAATTGGTTCGTGTCACCTTCTGACGGATCATTAAAGCCATGATCGTTGCGCTAGCCGCCACGGCTGAGGCGATAAGAAAACGGGATGGAGTTTGCAAAGAAGACCAACGAGAACGGAGGAGGTACGTACGATGACGACGCCATGGGAGGGCAACAAAAGGTCAAACAAATGGCTGGTGTATTACATAAAATAATTATTTTCATCACTCGCACGGGGGGAGCTTGCAGAGTGGCACGACGGGAAGAAGCCGCCGGTGCCGGTGTGGTGATAACGACATTTTGGGACCAGCAGTCGAATCTGTTGACAACAACGTCATCACAGCGTTGCTCTCGTCGAAAAAGCATGAAAACCCGAAAAACGAAACAATCATCTGCTAATCAGAATCCGCCGCTGTCGACAGGCTAGTTATGGGGTGTTCCGGGACTCCGACTGGTGTGGGGCGGCCGGAAGGGGCAATCATCGAATTTTGACAGATAATGCCAACGTCCAAGTGTCCATGGGTGTGTGTGTGTGCATGGCTTTATGTGCAAACGCACCAGAGGCGGTCTTTTCACATCGCCTTCTACAATTACTAATATCGATTAGAGCACATTTGAAGGGGAAGGTGACCTAAGGGTCGAGGATCGATTTACATTCTTCCTTTTCGACGCGACAAAAAGCGCTCCGGAACGCAATTAGTGCATCGTCATCTCAAGCCATTTCTCCAGCCCAAAAGCCGCTGCCGAGGATTACACCACCATTGTGCACCGCACAACGCGCCATATCATATTTTGCGCTTATCGTCGCCGCTTTTCCACTTCGCTTACCATTTTTTGTCGCTACGATTTTTAGCAGGTGTCTTTCGAGGGAAAACGCAAAAAGCACGAACACACAAACACGCGCGGACACACCGAAATGCAAAATATTACGGAACGAACGACTAAACCCGGAAATGAGTGGACCGCAAAAGTAGGTAATATTACTTATTGCGGGTTGGCGAAAAAATGAAATGCACGAAGCGCTTAGATGCCTTTGCAGCCCGCAGTAGATGGAGAACAGCGCGATCTGTGGCCGACGGAGCGCGAGATGTACTGCGGATGGGGCGAGCAAGGGTTACAGTGGTGTGCACTAGAAAGTGGGCAGCAAATGCCGACGGGGACTATTTAATTAAAATGGTGATTTTTGTTTTTCGGCACGAAATTTGTTATTTGGGACGGAATTTTATAGAGCAACATTTCAGTGTTTAATTAAATTTTGTAGTTCAAGTGTGTGCTTTATAGTACACAGCACTGTACCATTCGCTCTCCTGCTCTCTTGCTCTCTCTCTCACTCTCCACTCAACCATGACGACCAATCTCTCGCGCAACCGCTTATCGATGTAATAATGGACAAAAGAAAAAGCGCAAACATGAAGCATTAATTATGAAACGAGGTGGAAACAGTGAGAAGTAGCATTGTACCTTGTCCATGTAACCAATTCCGAAATCCATTGTGCCCCTGCACATCGGCTCTCACTGTTATCTACCGGCGACGGTAATAAACGCGGTCAAATAGCAACATCATAAGGCGCGACGTTCATCACCGTTCGGTGCCGAACACTTTTCCACCGCGCTCGATGAAGCGAAACGGGAACGGGAACGGTTTTATTTTTAAACCGCCCGGGAAAAGGCAGCTCAGCTAAGGCCGGCGGCTTCCGCTGCTGTGCTCGGTTTGGAAATTTTTAAAAATAATTTTCTACAAAATGTGTCGTTGGAAATTTTCGGTTTTCAAAAATAATAACCTCTCGCGCGTAAGTTTTGTGTTTCACTTTATTGTGTTGTTTTTTTGTTGTTGTTGTCTTATCCTCGCATAATTCGTGTATTATAGGAGCTTTTCTTTAAGTAAGTGTGTGTGTGTATGGGCATTCTTCTCTCTTTTCTTCACAGCAACAAGAGACTGAGTGGGTTTTAAGAGTTTATTAAGGTGTTTTTTTTGTTTCGCGTGTACGTGAGTCTGTGTTTTTGTTGTTTTAAATCGTGTATAATCTTTGAATAGAGCTATAATCCATATTCATTTACGTTAATTACTTTGTTTGTTTCACAATCATCTATAACATGTGCCTGCATCATATCATCAACTTCCTTTCTAGTACAATTGTCCTTTGTTTCTGTCGCTACTAACCCCACCGTTACTTATCACTATTTTAAACCAACCTCCCACCTCACCTCCCGTGCCTGTGCAGCGTGCAAAGAACTCTCTAAGTGGGAATAATATAGTATTCTTGGTTCAAAGGGAAATCAGAAAATTCAATTCCACCGACACACACAGCGAGGGAAAAAGTTGCTGCTGCAAACATTGGTACGATAGTGTGTTGATATATACAGAGGAGTTGCGCTGTAGTTGCTTCTTTCGACACTAGCTACATTCGTTACTTATAACGATTGTAATAAATGGTGTGTGGATGTGTGTGCGTGTGTACGATTCGTAACGTGAATGAAACCAAACCGTGAACCTTTTCCTTACACTGCGGGATGCCTTGGGCTCGTACTAACATCTTCTTCGCACACGCACGCGTAACATTAAATGTAATAATCAATCACAAACTCATAGTTAGTACCATATTCCTTACAGACGAACGATGTGTTTCCCCTATTCTCTTCTTCGTCGTGTTAGTCATTTTTATCTATCTACTGCTTCTCCTCCTCCGTCCTACGTACGCGCTCTGTTTTTGTTTGCATTTTTTTTAAGTGGATAAGCTTTTAGTTTTCCATCTCACAAGCACTTTCTCTCTTAAACATACTCAAACACACAAAAAAGACTCGGCCACTGTGGGATCTTCCCTTCTAGATCGTATCATAATTTGTTATGAAATAAATTTTCCAAACTTATACGTAGGCGCTTGTCAAACGGTTAAACAGATTTTATCATGCGCCAAAAAATAGATCGGGGGTATTTCATACTCTTCACCTTACAACACAAAAACAAGCTTATTGTTTCTTTTATTGTTATTATTAATTTTTAAACGTTTAATGTGCATTATGAAGCTCATTCGGATTGTTGCATTCAAACGAGTGCCAAATACACCGCCAAAGTGTGAGTGTGTGCTTGTGCTGGGTGCATATAGTTAGCAACTTTTTCCACCAAGTGGATGATAAAAAACGGGGGACAAGAGAGAGAGAGAGAGAGAAAGAGAGAGCGAGAAGGTGTGATAAAATTAGTAACGAATCAAACTTCATCAAATCTGTTGCTTTTGTCACACTAACCATCATATCGTTGCCTTGATACTAGCACACCCTTACCCCTCTCACACGCACGGTGGTCTCGCCCGTGTATCTCAAACCCATTCAGTCATTGCAAACATTTCACAAACAACGATTTCGTTAATAACAATACGCGCACACGCACAACACACCCACGCACAACACACCCACGCACACGCACATACAACGAGAGTTTTTGATTTAGTTCAGATGGAACCCTTTCTCCTTGGTGGCCGTGAGTAGCCGCTCGCGAAGGATCTGCTCGTTCGGGTAGTCCGGTAGCTTCAGATAGTGCACGCACGTGTTCACCGACGGGTAGGAACCCTCGCCCGCATCCACCTTCCGCACCACCGTGAGCCGGGGATGAAGGTTCGCCAGTCCACCGGGCGGCAGACTGCTGCAACCGGTGGTGAACTGTAGGAACGCCTTCCGTTCCGATCCATTCATGCCCATCAGTACGTTGACGAAGCGCAGGAAACCGGGGCTGTGGCGAAAAGAAAATGGCGAATATGTAAACTGCTGTTTGCACAAAAACAGTAGGCTATACGACTAGTACGTTTCCATCCTCACAAATGTAGAGAAAACCAGGCTCTGGCTGTCAATGCCTACTATTTGCGACCGAGTACCTACCTCTCCTTCGTATATCCGAGCTTCGGTTCCGTGTAGGTCATGATGTCCTCACGCGTCCATTCCGGGTTCTGCTCACCGCACAGCATCTTGCGTATCTCGTCCGGCGTAAATGCGGCCAGCTTGTTGAGCGTAAACACCTCGCAGAAGCCACGGTGGAATGCGGCCAGTTGCTTGGCGATGCCCTCCTGCAGGCAGAACGCGATGGTCAGATTGCAGTACTCCTCCACGTTGTTGATCGTGACGTCGATGTTGGAACCGTTCGGGAGCAGATCGGCCGAGGCGTAGCCGTAGTTCTTCGAGCTCGGCAGGTAGGTGAAGGTTAGCGCGAGATCCTCCAGCGCCACACAGCCCGTTTTGGTGTTGAGTTTCAGCTCGCTGATTTGCTGCAGCTTCTCTTCCGAGCAGAGCGTATCGTTCTGTTCAATGTTTTGCTTCTGCTGCACCAACTCCTGCAGCTCGCGCAGGAACTGATACCGGATGGGATCGATCTCCTGCAGGTTCTCCTGCGATAAGATGCCATCGAACCACGCGCCCTCACTCGTCGCCATCTTCGATTGGTACGAGTCGACGAGCAGATCCCGATCGCGATCGCTCTCCTCCGACACGATCGAGGAGATCATAATATCTTCGCTCAGAGCTCCGGTTTTGCCCGGTGCGCCGGGGAACGGAGACGATGTCCGAGCGATGGAACGACTGTGGCTGAGCAGCTGCAGGAAGCTGTTGGACAGCGGCAAATCCACTAGCCTGTTGTCCTGCAGTACCTTCGCCAGAAACACGCCCAAGAACCAGAAGTAGTTCGACACAATGTCACAGATGTCCGAATCCTGGGGCAGCGGTGCCGGGAACAGACCCGTCGAACGGCGCACATAGTATCCGACCGGTTTGCCACCCTCGCCGAGGTCGATCAGTTCGTTCTCGATCAGCTTCGGTTCCTCGTCATCACACAGCCACATGCCCAGGTCGCTTCGTTGCAGTTCGGCCGCCACCAGTGCGTAGAACTCGAGCGTTGGTCCAAGCCCGGTACCTTCCTCACCGACAAACTCCACCTCCAGCACCGACTTCCGGTTGCAGTGGACCTTCATCACCTGCTGGGCCCAGTCGAGCAGGTTCTCCCCGCGTGGGACCTTCACACGCTCGTGCTTTAGCCGCCCGACGCGGTACTCCTGCTGGTCGGCATGCCGCGGACTCAGCCCCGGCGCACGCTGACGTTCCAGGCTGACGTCACGCTGCGACTGCAGCCAGACGATGCTGCGCGAGGCACCGAAAGCCGTACAGCTGAAGTAGAGCTGGCGCGTTTCGAACGGAAATAGGAACGGGCAGGTTTGGTTGTACTCTTCGCACCACTTGGGCAAACTGCCACTGGACAGTACGAGTGGATCCTGGATCTGCTGCTGCAGTTTGTTGGTAATCTTTTTGCTCATAAACACCTCCGGATTAAGGTGGTGCGATTCCACGTCCGGCATCAGGTTCTTGTCGTTGTTCGATGGAGCCGACGCGAGTGACTGGTTGATGCTGTTTAGCTGCGAGAGCAGCTGCAGGACGTCCTCCACCGAGCAGTACTGCGTACTGCCACCGGTTGGCGCTGAGGCAGCCGCGTGTGCAGCCGCTCCGGTGCTGGTTCCTCCACCGGACATGGACGGTGTTCCAGGAATGGGCGAACTTGGCGAAAGGGTCGATCCGTGACTGCGCTGGGAGAAGAGTGAAATGATCGGTGTTGCCCGGCCACCACCTTCCTCTCCGCTGCTGCTAAAGTCTTCCTTCCCACCGGCCAACAGTGAGGAGGACGAACCGGGGCTCGCCTCACGGTAGATGATCGTGTACGTCGGCTGCCAGATCTTGCGGAACTTGTCCTGCTTCGGTATCGTCGTCTGCAGCATCAGCTCCTGCACCGCACGGAATATGGTCCAATCGGAGTGCGTCAGATCCACCTCCACGTCGTTCACGCCGTTGATATTTGGGCCACGCAAAACCAACGAAAGCGTCGGCTGTGGTAATGCGGCGGTGGCGGTCGCGGCATGACTTCCGAGAAGCTCGGATGCAACATTTCCTCCCTTGCCAGACGATGACGACGGCTCGGTCGGGTCAACCATGGACGAGTCGACACGCGCACCGCTGCTTCCCGGGGCCGGAATATCGAGATCGCTCGTTTGATTCACGTTCGTCTTGCCGGGGCGCGGATCGAACGCGGGTATGAGAGCGGAAAACTGGCGCTTCAGCACAAACTCATCGTCCCAGGACTTGCGCTTGCCGGCCGTTGGCAGACGGTTCTCGAACGTTCGCTCCTCCATGAACGAGAGCAGATTGCGCGACACCATCACCTGCAGGAGCGTGTTGCCCACCTCCTCGTACTCGTCCTCGTTCTCATCGTCGTCGTTTTCGTCCTCGATGTCTTCGTCGTCCTCCAGATCGCCGAGCAACGTCGGTGCGCGACACTGCTCCAGGAAATCCTCCAGCGACACCTGCTCACTGTCACTCGAAGTCGATGTGAGGCTCATGGTCAGTGCGGGATTGAGTGGATTGACCTGGCCAACGCCGACCATGTTGTTGGCGTTGTTGTTGTTGCCCGCGGCGTTACCACCACCAACCGCCGATGCACCACCACCGACCGAGGTGTTGTTGTTCGAGGAGGACGAAGCGGAACTGAACAGGCTCGGATAGCTTTGAGCCGTACTGAGCAGCCCGGTGTGACTGGAGAGTGCCAGCTTCACCAGGCTAGTCACGGAGTTTGGTCCACGAGGGAAAAAGTTGCTGTTGTTCTGGAGCACACCACCGACCAACGCACTACCACCACCACCGGCACCACCGCCACTGATCAGCTGATTGTTAATCGGTGCTGCGGTTTGCTGCGATGCGGACGTCGAAGACGACGACGGATGCGAAGCGTTGTTGTTATCGTTGTTGTTATTGGCGGAGTTTGTTCCACCTCCGGACGTACGACGACGCGCGATTGCCGCGAACGTTTCCAACAATCCCGGCGGCGGCAGTACTTGTACGTCGTTCTGCAACATCGTCGACGAACCATCCTGATGATGATGGTGATGATGGTGGTGGTGATGGTGATGGTGTCCGGCATTGTTTCCGTTCCCGCTGCTGGTCAAGTTCGGTACGCTCACGCTCATCGGATTCGCCGAAGAGGGCGCCACGACCGGTACGACGTTTACGCCATCGCTACCGGACACCGATCCAAACAGTCCGTCAACCACACTGATTCCGCCGCCACTGCCATCGTCCTGTGCATCGGATGAACCGACGGCTACAATGTTGTTCTTAAGGTTGTTCGTTGCATCGCGTGGTTGCTGCTGTTCCGACGGTTGCTTCGCATCGTTCAGAACCTTCTTGAACGTGTTCGACGTCGTGTTGTTGTACTTCACATCGAACTTATCCGATGACGGTGTCTTTGCGCCGGCCGTGCCCGTCGCGCTGTTGCTTGTGCCCGCTACAAAAATGCTATTCCCGGCACCACCACTGCCCGTCGTGGAGGCGGTGTTCGGTGGAACCGGAGGAAATGCGATCTTTACCGAGGACAGCAAGTTCGATTGGGTGAGCAGCTCCGAGGAAAGGAAATTGTTCGTATTGTTGCGCAGCATATCCACGCCTTCCCGCATCTTGCCCACCATGTCGAGCCGTGTCTGCATGTACGATAAGCCAGCTTTTCCGCAGGTAGCGCTGCTGCTTCCACTAGCGACACTGCTGGCCCCGCTTCCGCCACCACCACCGCCACTGGTAAGATTGATTTTATTGTTCGTCTCGTTGATGTTGTTTGTCTTGTTGTTTTCCTCCGTCGAGGAGGAGGACGAAGAAGAGGAAGAGGATCCCATAAGCACGGGGACACCGCCCCCATTGCCACCACCACTGATGTTGCTCACAAACTGCTGCTGACCGGAGGATGAACCGGTCGAACCGGTGCCCACCATCTGTCCCTTTGTCGAGCCTCCATCGGACAACGAAAGATTCTCCGTGATAGTGGCCAAATCCGAGACCAACATCGAGGTGCTGCTATTAATCTGCGACAGGTCCGGGATGTTGTTGCCACGTTCGCTTAGCGACGAATGAACCGTTACCGACACCTCCTGGTTATTTCCGCCAACCGTCGGGCCGGATGCAGCCACGACCGAGGAAGACAGATCGTTGCTGCTGCCTCCACTTCCAACCGTGGCAAGATCCGACCGTGCCGAAGACAGCACGTTCTCGGTTATCACTTCTACCGCCTGCTTCCAGGAGAGGTTATCTGCCGAGGTCGCCTGTTCCGTGGATGCAACGGAGGATCGGTTTGCATCCGTCGTCGCATCCGGCAGACTTGGCGTCGAGCTGGACTTCCTGCTCGTCAGCACGTTCAGCGACTTGTCGTACACCTTCTTCTTGCCCGAACTAGCACCGGTGCCACTATCCACCATCTCGCACTGATTATTGTTTCCGCCTCCACCGACCGTGGTGACGGAAACTCCACCACCGGCCGTGTTGCCGCCGGGCAGATCGTACATACCGTCGACGGTTGCCAGCTTTAGATCGTACTTTCCTTCCGCACCCATACGGTACGAGTTGCGCATACCGTGATCCCACTTCACATCAATCCATCCGTTGTGAATTTCGGCTATTACCGTGCCCTCTCCCGGCGGATTGCCGTCCTGATCGTCCCAGTGCCAATCGACGCCACGAACCACCCGTGCCCCATCGGTGATGAACCGCAGCTGGGAGCGAATTTGTCGACGCTCTTTGCGCAGCTTCGCCTCGTTCTCCTTAGCGGCAGTTTTGTCCATATCTTCGCACACCGACATCACGGTGCCGTAGATTTCGAACCCACTCAGGCTGAGGTAATGCGTCTGGCCGGACGCATTGCGACCGTTCTGGTGGATGCGCACGTGCCGATAGCCTTGCTGTTCATCGGCCGGACAACAATCCACCGGCCAGGTGCAGGTGCTACCCGGTTCCGCCAGGCTCTTGTCGTCCGTGTGCGTTAGCAGCGTGACCCAGTTCACTCCATCCTTCGACATCTGGAACAGCCAGTTGCGGAGTGCCGAACGGCCGTAACCACGCGCATGACGCAGCGTGTACGCCGTCGGGATGATGTATATGCCGAGATCGATCGCAAACCACGACTTTTTGTTGTCCTTCGTGTGGCAGTTCACGCTGACGCTGTCGCGCGATAGGATATCCTCCAGTTTGCCGTACGGCAGCTGCTTGCCTTCGCTGCTCGTCACTGTCACCAGCCCGTACTGGGCCGGATTCACCCACTCGAGCGTCTTGCCGTTCGTGCCGATGTAGTAGATGATGCCGTTTTCGTCGAAATCATGCTGATACCGGAACTGGATCGTTCCCGGCTTCGCATCCTTCAACTTGCGCAGGTACAGAAACGAGGAACGCTCCATATCGTACCACTGCTTGGCCACCATCTTCAGCAGATACTTGTTCAGGTGTCCCACGGTGGCGAGCGGTTCCATCTTCAGGTTGCGCCCGGTACGATCGAACAGTGTCTGCTCACAGGCCGCCCTTTCGAGCCGGAAGCTAAGCTTCTTGGTCAATATCTGCAGCCCGTAGCTTCCGCCCGGCGAGTCGTACATGTACACTGGCAGCTTCTCGATGCTTTCCAGCACCGCGACCAGCTTCTGCACCAGTATGGCGGCAGTATTTTTCCCCGTCTTCATTTCACCACCGTACATACACTTTTTAAAGATGGACAGTCGCTGCTTCTGGTACTTGGTCGCCTTGTTGCGATTGATGCCCAAATCCCAATAGTTGGGTGATAGGACCGCCACAAGCGCTTGCACCAAACCGGAACTGTACATCTCGTACGCACTGATCACACCGTCCTCGTTCAGCAGATGAACCAGTTCGTTCAGCGCGTTGTACAGCTTCTCCTGCCAGCTTACACTAGGGGCCGTCGATGCCGTCGAGCTTGTAATAAGTGCGGCCGCCGCCGTCTTGGACGACGATTGCTGCTCGTCTAGTGCGATCTCAATTTGGTGCACTATCTTGGACAGTTTTGCTACGGCCCCGCGCGGTATAGCTTGTGCCGCCTTGAAGTATCGATTGTACAGGTCGCGTGCCAACTTGTTCAACTGCAGGGAGGGTTTTGCAAACAGAACGGGATAAATTAATATCAAGAAAAACACTCGAGCAGCCATCCATCGTGTTCTGCGACAAACTTACCTGATACTTCTGTGCCTCCGCCTTGCAGCGCATCTTCTTCTTCTTCGTGTTGATCCAACCGGCCGCAAAGTCTGGTCCCAACGTTGTCTCCGCCGTGAACGTGTGCTTGGTGCCGCGATTGCTCTCGAAAATAAAGCCCGGCAGTTCGTCCTGCAGGATCGTCACCTGATGACCCCCGGAATTGTTGATATGTAGTTGGTGTTCCTTCTGACTCTGCAGCACCCAGTTCCCGACGGCAATGCGTGCCAAACTTGGGGCCGAGAGGATAGGTTGCGAGACGGTACCCTGCCGTACGGCGGCCCGGGCTCGTTGAAGCTTTTCCAGAAACTCTCCACGATTTTCTGCAAAGAAGAGATGCGACAATCAACGTTATAAGAGCTGGCCAAACACGCTAGTTGGTTCGCGCGTTCTTTGGACCTAACGAAACGCGATCGATTCTCTGTTCTATTTCATTCCGTTTTCTACCGATATCACTAAACACCGCTCGGAGCACAAACAGTCTTTCAAACATCGGATTCTCACCTTCACAGGGTACATGGTTGGGTTCGGAAGCTTTTTCCTTGCCTATAAGTATGGAAATCCGTGTGTTGCAAACACGGTTCGAATAAAGTATAAGTAACGGAATCGAATTTCAGATTAAAAAAAACATTTGTGGCCTAATCAATTCTAGGTGGAACAACACGAAAAGCTTTATAGAAGCGCTCTTTATGCTTTTTAGCGAAGCGTGCGCGCGCGCGTTGCTTGTGTGATTTGGTCGCCGTTGTGTTTATCAGCAGCAAATGCTTATAACATGTTTGTTATGTAAAATTAATAGCATAGGATCGCTAGCATTCGTGTGACAAAAAAATGCCAAGTATCCTTTTGGAGGTCGAGCCACAGCCAGCAAGCCAACGATTAGTCGAAGTACAGTGTGTGTCGGTTAGAGTTTGCAGCGTGTCATCAACACGAAATGCATTAGAACAGCCATTAGCGTTAACATCATCCATACATGCGTGTTGTTTTCGCACAATCCTTACACCCTCACGCCCTACCTACCTGTGCTATCACTACCATTCTCGGGGCTGCCGCTCGAGTACATTGTCGCCAGTTTGCCGTCGAGTATGAAACGGAACCACCCGTTCGATCCGTTCGATAGTTCCAGCGCGGCAGAATCGGACCACACGTACAGGCAGTCGCGTCCCCGACAGATGCTCCAATCGTGCCAGTGGTAAGCCTTGCCGTGCAGAATCTCCTTCGCGTCCTCGACAACGACCGTGGTGGTGGTGGTGCCGCCGTTGCCGGATGTTGTCGCTACTGTCGTCGTTGGCGTTGCCACTGTGGTCACCATCGCACCGCAACCGGAAGCTTCGGTAGAGGAGGATTTCGTGTCGTCAGAGGACGATCTAATCACATCATTATTGTCGTTACCATCGAAGCTGGGCTCGCCCATCAGCGCTTGCACCTTGGTGTAGACGCCCAGTCGCGCGAAGTGATCGAGGAAATCGTTCTGCGTCTTCGACATAAGCTCTTGCACGATCGTAAGCACCACCAGATGGCCGTCTTCGTCATCCTACAGCGATGAAGCGTAGATGTGAACGAAATTAGAAAAGAAAACAACGGCCGAGATTAGCAAGAAGAGCAGATATACAGAATGTGTCGGGAAGTTTAGCAAACATTAAGGCTTAAGAAACAGCAAACACACACACACACACGCGCGCGCGGCAAACATCCATCATGCACACACGCCGCGACAGACCGATAGAGTGCCGCCAGTCAGCACGCTGCTGGCAATACTGTATCTTTGCTGAAGAAAAAAAGCAATAACAACAGGGATTTTTCTTTTAATTTTCACCGATAATCGCAGATTTAAAGCAACTGGTCTGATCCACCGTTCGAGGAGGATCTACAACGGATGCAATATACCGAATCAGAGGTTCAAGCATAGTATAGGTAGCACGAATTGTACCAAATGTTTCGCAGTTCTCACACGGGGTTCGATTTTGTGCGGCAAAATAACATTACAGCAGCTAAAACAGTAAACATCATGAGAGCTTTTGTTATCGAAAATGCATTTAGCGAGAATTAATAGTGACAACTAAATTGCTGAAGCAAACCGTGCGGTTTATCATTATTAGCCAGCCACAGAGAGATGTACTTATTTATTTGATCACATTATAGAATCATGCCACAATAGATAGATTTATTGTTGCATTCATAACCGACAGCGTTAATGCGATGTATGAGGCGATCAATTATTCTACAAATGGAATCAACTCAACAAAAGCATCCAGAGAGTAAGTTAAACTAATTTTTGTTCAATTTAAATTTTCAACGTTGACTGCAACGACAAAAAGTCAACTTTATTAGTTCGCGAGAAAGAAAAATCGAACGGGGCCGGGAGGGGGAAGAAATATTATGTTGAAAACACATAGGTGCGCCACGGGATTCAAAGATGGTTGAAAAATAAAAGTATTTAAGTAAGAAAATAAATCAATCCGAGGATTTCATCATTACCGCAATGCTAAGATCTGACCAATTGCTTTGGGTGCGATTACGAGGGTTGGTGTGGTTACTATTGTTATTGCTTTTGGAACCGGTGGTCCGTTCTTCGTCCGTCTCCTCATCGTCCGAGTGGGGTTTCGCTCTTGCCGGCGTTGGTGGTGGTGTCAACGGCAGCAGTGGTGGCGGTGGTGGAATTATGTAGCTGCTAGAATTACGCCGCTGCCGCTTGGCCTGCACGAATTTGCTCAACCGCTCGGCACAGCCGTGCTTGGTTAGGATATTATTGCTAACGCTACTAGAACTATTACGCGGCACTACGGTTAGAATCGGCGGCGGAGGAGGAGGTGGAAGATACGACGCGAAAGACGTTGACGGTTGGGCCAACGGTGGCCAGCTGTAGCTAATCTGTGGATGCCAACAATGGAGACAACGGTTTCCCGTCATTTAGTTTGGGGCGTACAAAAGAAACACGCACACGCAAATGATCAGAGATGGTCGATCACCAATCCATATGGTTTAAAAAAACATCGAAAGCGATCGATTCGTATGCATTGTGTAGTGGTGCTGGTGTGGGCTAGGTGGATAATTTCGCACAATTTCATCATGCACATTAACTCCGAAAAAAGCGAGCTCCTTTTTTTGTTGGGCAGAACGAAGATGGCAGCGAACAGGATTGGACTTTTTCTCCTTTACCATTTCCGTGTTTAAACATACCTCGTTGTCCAGTACGCTCGCGATGACTTCGACTAGAAGCGTGCCCAAGCTTTGCTCATAGCTTTGCAAACCCTCCGAGGAGCACAGCTTCGAGAGGACCTCCGGTTGCACGTACTGAATCATCTTCTTGATAAGACCTGCCACAGGGGAAACGAAAAAAAACCAGCATGAAGCATAACGCATTGAGTAACTTAATTCATCTGCACAAATTCACCTAGGCTTGATCTACGGACACTAGCGAGCATTGTGCTTTGGAACGTTTTGCAGAACGTGGGTAGGAAAAACTTCAGATACACCGGTGCCATTTCGGGATCGCCACGAGGTTCTCCCACTCCGCCCGCTTCGTCCCCGCTGTCGCCGGCCTTCACGTCCGAGCGCGTAGCTGCCATCATCCACTCGCCGGGCGATTGCAGTATCGAGGCCACCTCCCGATGACCTTCGTCCGGGCGCTCGCGTGCCTTATCGAGTGGCGTTTTGCCGTCCTCGTCGCGCAAATCCGGATTGGCACCGTGCTTGAGCAGCACCTTCGCTATTCCGGGTCGCCCGAAGCAGGCGGCATAGTGGAGGGACGAGCTGCGCTGGCCCTTGTTCACATCCGCGCCCTTATCACACAGAAACTCCACCATCTCGAGCGTCCCGAAAGCGGACGCCCAGTTGAGCAGCGTCTGACCGACGTCGTCCATGCAGTTGACATCGATGCCGCCGGATTCGATCGACTCGATCAGCGCCTCCGTGTCCTTGCTGCGGATGCAGTCGATCAGCTGGCGGTGGGTGCGCTCGGTGCTCGAATCCGCTCGCCGCACCCGGGGCGCCAGCTGACCTTGCGAACCACCGACGCGCCCGAGCGCCTGCCGGCCCTCGAACAGCAGCAGCAGAATCAGGTCAGCTAATCGCATACAGTCCAGCACGCACCGCTCGTCCCCCTTGAACGCGCGTTCCATCGCCTCGAGCAGATTCGATCGGAGCAGATCGTGCGTAATCGAGGGCGAACCGCGGCACAAGGTTGACAGTAGCGATATGGTGGTGGCGATCGACTGGCTCGACCTGCCCGCTTCCATTGCGCCCTGGGCCGATTTTGGTGCGGACGACGATAGCTGCGCCGTTGATGGGGATGATTCGGGATGAGACGAGGAGTTAGTGCCGAGGCTGGAGGAAATGGCCGCATTGGAGCCACCACCACCGCCACCGCCACCGGACGAAATCTGTGGACCACCGGCAGCATTGCTCAATCGATTCAGCAGCTCCTTCACCAGCCCATACTCGGCCAGCGGTGCCGGATCGACGCCTTTGCGCGTGAACCGATCGGCCACGGAGGCAAAGCATTTGAGTGCACCGTCCGCCACGAGCGGATCCTCATGCTGCAGCAGCGTGCTCAAACTCTCGACGCACGTTTGCACATTCGCTCCCTGCGGTTCGACCTTCGTGCACAGCCGCGACACAACCGCCATGGCCGAATGCAACGTGTCCTTGTGGATCTGTGAGCCGCTGTCGCGGATGAACGTGAGCACGCAGCTAAGACCGCCACCCTCGAAGACGGCACCCGCTTCCCGGGTGCAGATCAGCTCCAGCACCTTGATGCACTGTTCGGCCAGATCGCGACTAGTACGGCTCTCGAGGTCGGCCACCTCGAGCCGGTTGCAGATGGCGCGAATCGCACCATCGATTGCGACGATGCGCCGGGTACACTCGGACGACACGTCCAGATAGTACGTGATGGCGCGGGCCGTCACCTCCAGCACGTTTTCCGGGGCCAGCTCGTCAAGGAATATTTTACACAACGCCGGTAGGAACGTTCTCGGTGGACAGCTGCAAAAAAGAAGCACGGAACGTACACGAATTTTTAGTAGACCGAATTTGAAAAGAAAGCAGAATTTCACAAAAAACACCTACCTTTCGAAACATCTATCTACATTGTCGGACATGAGGAGCAGCATGCAAAGTTGCTCCAACGCAATCAGCTGCATGTCGCGCTCGTCGCCCTGACCCATCGAGAGCCATTCTAAAAGCGTTTCCGGATCTACGTCCCCCATCTGAAAGCACAAAGAGAAATCAATATGAGATTTGTAATTTAAAGTGTCTTCGCCCTAGCGCGCTTCACACGACGTACGACAGGATGATAATTCGTTCCAATATAGTGTGCACGATGCAACGTGAGAAACGCTTTCCTTGATTGACTTCTACCACACCGCCATCACTCCCCCCCCCACCCCCCCCCCCCCCCCAAAACCTTCACAGATTGTTGTGCAGAAAAGCGTTCGTGTTTATTATTGTTCACGAAACGCTCATGTGTATGTTGCAGCGGGGAGAGTATGACGAAAAAAGTGTTTGCAAACGGAGCACAAAATTTCGGGCCAAGTGAAAAGCCGTGCGCCCGCCTCCTGCCCTCTCCCTTCCCCCTCCGGTCCCGTCTCGCACGATCATGCGTTGTGTAACCAGCTAGCAGCAACTACCGATCGTAGCAAGCTCATGCCAACTCCAGCGATCAACGGCACGCAGCACAGCCTGTTACTGGCAGTGAAGAGGGAAAACATAACCGAACCCTCACTTCCTCCCTTTGCATAGGCCGGCTTTAGTGGTGATTTTGCAACCAACGAAAACGCGCTGCATCTAAACCACGCACGTTACACAGAGCGGTAGCCATCTAGGCACGTGCCAGCCACACCAAGCTATTGCTTCCTCGTGGTGAAGCGAAAGCTATTTATACTAAAAATATAATCAATAACTCGACTGAATAGTTTCTCATTTCCTCCCTCTCAACGCGCCCCTCGTTGGGAATGGGAATCTGTGTTGTCTTCCATCCTATCAGAGACGCTGATCAGCTGCACACGACGACTGCTCTCTCTCTCTCTCTCTTTCTTACCTTTCCATAATCTTATGCTCAGGGGAAAGAAATGGTAACAAATGGGACACGCGAATGAGTTGCCCCGGTTATCTCCGATAGCATAGGTCAACACAGGAACACATCGAAGGTCATTCCGCAGCACCCACGAGAGTAGGGACCGCTCGTTGATGAAAGTTTATTGATTTATCACTTACATGAGCCTGCTAGCTTAAGTTTTACTGTACTTTGATTCGATCTTTAGTTCCGTTTTTACTTCAAACAAGTGCAATAGTGATGGGTCAAATCGATTCTTGAACCTCAAGAACAAGTCAGGATCTGGGAAGCTATTTCCTCCTGGTTCTATGTTTTAAGTCACGCGAGGTTCAATATTAGCGAGATTCTTCCGAAACGAACAACGTAAGCGAATGCTTATTTTAATACTCTAACCGTCAAATAAAAAAAAAACGAAATCAAATAGCTTTTCTCTCTGCATTTTACCCAACGCCTCACTATCTGCGTTCCCTCGTAACCTCTCCTTTGTCGATATAGTGAACACGTACTACGTAACACACAAGTACGGCGTGGTACACCTTATGGGTTCGACTAAGGCATACTTCGGTAACATTTCACACACCACGCGGAAGTTGTGAAGCAAAAACTACGAAAATCGCGAGAAATGGCAGCGCACAATAATTAGCACATGCATTAATTGCTCCGCCCGGGTGGCGGACTGTGGTGGTGAGTGCAGATTACGAGCTTTTCCCCAAAAAATCGCAATCGCTCCTTCGCTAGAATTAACATTTTTTTTATGGAACCTATACGGGAGAGGCAGTTGCAAGTTATTCCTATCGTATCATGCATGGCTGACGATCACAGCACGCGGGTTTTGTGTAACAGCGCAACTCGTTTTCTCGTCGCTTCAATCGAAGCGGGCATTGACAGAATCGTATAACGAACACAGCCTTGGAAAAGCCCCGGCTCAAGAAGCTCCAGAATGTGTTGTAAAAAAAAGAGAGAGACCAAAATCGTCGGTCAACAACCAAACCAGCGGCCAGGGTCGTTGTCTGTTTGATCAATATAAACCAAGGACTGGACGGGCTCTGACGTCTCGTGTTGCCTCGCAGCACACCCGGTGGTATAGGTTGAACATAAAAATCAACGTAACTGTCGCCGATGAGTTGGACGACCAGTAACAAGGATCATCCCCGCGCCCGCGTGCTATCGATTTTTTTTCCAACCAGCGCTTTATTAAATCAATGAAATGCGATGTCGTTGCGAATGCAGCTATTATTAGTGCCGCACTTTCTGTCTTTATGTCACAGCCGTGCAAAGCAATCGTTCGGCCGTGTTTGATCGTTGCAGCCACACAATCACCTTGAGAAATCAAACTTCGTGCGGAAAATGTGCAACAATCTATGCACTTCAAAGATGAATCATGATTCTCAACTGTAGCCACTTTTGAAATCGGGATCCATATGCCGAACAGAAGCCGGTTAGCTAATGAGTGTTCTCGGGTGTTTACCGAGTGCTTCCTGCTCCACCGTGTTTAATATGAATATTTAGCAGAAACGAAGCCCTCACAGACAAACACAAACAAACAAACACACACGTACGAAACCAAGAAAGCAGTGTTAGTAGGTTACGGAAGCGTCTCCGAATGGCTTGAGAAATGAGGACCATCTCCTCCAGCAGCACCAGGCCCGTCTTCCCTCCGACCCGTCGCAGACGGAGAAAAGATCTGCTGTTGCGCGTCTGGGTCGCGCTGTCGACGCTCGTTCCAAGTGAGAAGCAGCTCAAGAAGCGATTTCATCAGTCTCACTTCACAAACAGAGCCGATGATGGGTGGTCGTCGTGGGGCGACTTTGCCTTGCCTGCTCTGTTTGCCAGCTCGTTTCCCGCGCTCGAACGAGTGCATTTTACATGCTAGAGACCTTTCTTTGCTTTGGTCTGGGCTGAAAGGTAAACACGATATGAATGCAACTCGAGTAAGCCATCTTCGGGCTAGCGAGAAAAAAAAAGTCACCCAAAGGAAGGGTTGGCGCGCGACTTAGACATTCAGAAAAGCAAGCAGTATTGCAGCAGGGTAGAAGCACAATCGACTTCACAACACCATTTGTGCAGTGGAAAGACTCAACTCAAAGCGCGCGCTTGAATGATCTCATAATTTCGGGTTAACTTCGTTTTGAGACGTCGTTCGGGGGTTCAGGTGTGCTTTCCAGGGCTCCACGACTCCACGAAGTTCCTGTTCCTCATCATCATGTGCCAATGTTGGTCATAAAAAGCAACAACCAACAGCGGGCCACAGCTGGTTGCGCACGAAAGTGGTTGGTTGCTATGATGTGCACAAAACGCCAGATGGAACAAGGGTAATTTATTAATTCAAACCGCGTCGAGTGAGCGTTGGTTTTTGTGGATTTTTCATTCCGTTGGTTACGCATGCACGTCTCCGACGCGCTCCGGAACTGGGGAAACAGGGTGCCTAACAACCCCCTCCTAATCGTCCAACACCTTTGACGAACGAGTGAACCTAACGACATCGTCGTCTGGTGGTGGCGCCATAATGAAAACGACCCTTTCGTTTCGACCTTCGACAGAGAAGAATCTTCGGAAACAAAACCACAACCGACGCGGCCGGTGGAGATAATGCGTGGGGAAAAGAAAGTTGTCCCGGATGAAGTAAACACAACAGGCCTCTCCCTCCCTCCCCCCGAAAGGTCCACCACGTGCATTGGGCGGGAGTCAAGCCACAACAAATGTCAAACAAGACCCGGGAGCAGCGGAGCAGAGTATGAAGTCACCACATGGGAGTTTTCTTCACAAAGAGGTCGTCGCTGTGTAGTGCAAGGAAAACCATTATTACCACCATCGACGGGGAGGCGCTCTGCATGTTGTTACAGTTAGGTTCCCCTTCCCCCACGAAGCGTACAAATAAGCGCCACACGCGGCCAACCCGTCTGTCCATCCGGTCCAACGCGGCGGGTTTACACGTCTTTGAGGTCGCAAAAGTATGCCGCAAAAGTAGTAGCAGTTAACAAAAAAAAAAACAAAAAAAAAACTGATCGTCTTGCGGTTTCATGGTGTCAGTGGTGGTGGGGCCTGAGTTCTTAAATTCATGGCCGAACGCGACAACTCAGAGGGTAACGTTTTGCATTCGCTTTAATCGCGTTTAAGGGTCACCACGGTGGAAACGTGGTGGTTGTTGCGGTAGTAATGGCGGCGCTAGGAGGTACCGGGAGGTAAAACCAAACAAACAAGTTCTCACTGAGACACACAAAACGCAATACGGTACCCCGCGTGCGATCCAAATGCGACCAATAAATAATCTACCTTCTACCTCAGCAGTTCGCCGCTGCGGCTTCAGACCGGTTGTGACCTTCTCGAACGAAGCCCGTACACCCAGCAGTGCGAAAAGATGGTCCACACATAATGCACGCACCGAAACGGCGCGTCGCTCGTTGAGAATTAACAAATCTGTTGTTTTTTTTTTTCATGGCCCGCTTGGCAAGTTTACTCACCATCCAGCGGCGCAGAAAGCCCACGCGTGCCGGTGAGCTTTATTCTTTTACGCTTAACATGAAAGAACAGTTAGGGCTATATTGCGCACCCCCGCCCAAAAAACCAACACTACCGCGTATCGGGTATTGTCTTTGCGTCTTAAACCGCGCATACCGTCAACGGTTCACACACACACACACACACACACACAGACAAGTATTGTTCGTATTGTCGTGGCCGTGCGTCTCAATGCGCAACTGTTTTGACATTGAATTCTTCAGGACATTCCACCCTGGCGGAAAGAAACGCAGCTGCGCGACCGTTGAATTGAAACACGTGTGGCGGTGCGCGCAATCGTGATCACTCTTTTCGTTTGCGCACAGTGGCGTGGTCGACGTGGTGTGGCGCGTTAAATGTCGCTTTGAAAACCGTCCACAAACGCGCAAATCGCTCAACCACCCCAAATGATTGCGGCGCGCGTTTAGATGCACACTTGCAGTGAAGAAATTTGAACTCCTGCCGTCCACTCTTAGCGGCGCTCCATCCCGGCGCGTCCTGCCCTTCCTCCGTATGCAAATCCAGTGTCTCGCGGCGCTCCGTGCGCATCTCACCGTTAAGAAACCGCTGTGATTTACATGCAATTGCGGGCGGAGATTGTGCATATATAGTTATTCCTTCCTTCGCACGCGCGCACGCGCGTGTGTGTATGTGTGCGAATGGATGCATGCGCTGCTGCGTGATTCTGGTATAAGTAACCTCGAACCGTACAACTAGCTTGCTTCGCCGCTGTTAAGGTGGCAACTGAATACACGCATTTGGATGGGGAGAGGTAAAACGTTACTCCCCCATACTGGTATGTGCAAAGGCAGCACACTCTTCCCTCCCTTTGGCGGCACGATGCTGGTAATGTATCATTCCGTTCCAAAAGTCATGCGCTACTGCAAATGGAGAGTTTACGAAATAATATTAATTGAAGCTTAAGCGTTGCAAACATACCTTCCTGAAACTGCCGTTTGCTGTTGTGTTGCTGCTGCTGCTGCTGCTGCACTAGCAGCGCAAAAGCTTCAAAGAGCTGATCTTTGTTTGGGGTTTTAAATTGATTTCTGAAGATGCTGCTGCTACTGCTGTTCCACCGCTTCCGCGGCTGCGTCTGCCGATTCACCGAACACTCTCACAAACACACACACACGACCGATTTTGCCACTTCTTACGCTTATGCCATTGTGGTTGGTGATCGTATAGAGAGACGGATATTCGTATACCGTTTTACACACTTCAACCCGACCACCTACTAAGCGAAGCAGGCGCTTTTACTTCCGTTTTCACACACTTGAATTTTCACCAATGAGCTTTTCTGTGCACTAGTGAGAGCAGTTTTTTCTTATTTGATTCACGTACACTATTTCTCGATAGAACACAGGACGAACAACAAGCACTACGCGGTAGGTGTTTTCCAACAGTATGTTGGAAGTATTTTCGTCCTGTGCTGTGTTTAGTTGAAAGTGATGTGTTATTTTTCTCCTGGTTGCCTGAAATAGAAAGAAAACACGAGTTACAGAGTGCAAAGCAAAAGTGATGAATCAAAAATAGACGAATAAGATCTGTTAATTATTATGTACACTCCCCCTCCCCCCTCCCCCCGTAAAACTGTCACATAAGTAACTTTGACATGCAAGCGTCTCTGGCCTTCAAGCGAAGCTGTCAAAACTACGATTCTCCTCCAAACGAAGCGAACCACTCACTCATCATATAAATGTGTATCGCGTTCTTATTTTCGGGATAATCTCAAAATAGCACACTTCGATCAGTTGCTGTGGCGCGTGCAAATCCCTCGTTTTCGTCGTGTGCTGCTCGTCGAGACCACTTTGCATTTTCTCCTGAGGGAGCCACAGCACAACGGTGGTGACAATTATCGCTGAGCATAATATACCGTTTGGGGGCGGTGGGGTCGGTGGTCGTCGCGTACGCGCACTGAGAATGTTTATTTTCGTCGCGTCCAAATGTAAACAGATTTTTTCGCATCATTTTCTGTAGACAACAATCAATTAGGAGAATCGGGTCGGCCACTAGGTAATTTTTTCTCGTTTCCTATCGTTTCTGATTGTTTGCCCTCTCTCTCTTTCTCTCTGAACCAGCGTGGTTGGGACCAAAACTAGGTCAGTCTGTACCAAACCTTGTGGTCAGACGAGAGAGCAAGATAGGAACTGAGATGTTATTCCATTATGTCTTAACCACTCATGAAACGTTTTGTGGAGTGTTATGGCGCCATCTCCTGGTGCACACGAAGGGAACGAATGTGTACTTTACGATGAAAACGTGTGCTATGTTGTTATGCGGTGAAGAAGACCTGTGGACGCCTTCAGAGTGGGACGCTTCACGAGCCCGTTTGCGGATTAATCTAATTGGCTTTTTTTCTACCAACCACAGACAGTAAGTCACCTAACCTTCGCCACACACACGCCGCACATACTGTGGGCTCCTAACGAAACCGTAATGACCATCAGCACTACCCGCCGTCGAAAAAGGTTAACTTTCATTTTTCCTTCTCTCCGTCCGTTCGCTACAATAGCCGGTTGCAAAGATGCCAAAGATTCAAACCTTTACCTTCCAATTCCAATTCCAAATTTCGGGTGGTGGGCTTCATATTTCGGAAACCGAAATCGACAGACACGACACGGCCAGCTAATAATGTGCCGCTCGTCACTACAACCCGCACCACCAAACCCAAACCGCCAATGCACGGAAGGTTCGTGAAATATAATTGCATTGTGCGCGGAGAGGGTAGACCCAGGCGGCAGTGACGTTACGCAATTGGAAATGTGTTTCTCTAACGTGCGGGATGGGTATTGGTAATCACCTTCTCCTTTGGCCACCAGAAGCCACCGCCACGGTGCACGTGGAAGAAAAGCTAACAGCGCCGGACGAACCGGAAACCGAAGAAGCTCCGCCAATGCCGATCGGGTTTTATTAATTCCCTCACACATGCCACGTTCGTCCGTGCGTGATTGCTTTTCTTCCTTTCTGCGCTCGCCCGAGCTGCCCGCGGCTTTCGCGAAACGGTCGGAAAGTGGCCTCCCTTGTGGTCTGGACAAACTCGATCGGAATCGGTGTGGTCATGAATATTTGGTACAGTTTCACGGTACAATGGTTCCAGCAGTGAAAATATCGTGCATGTTGTTGCGGTGTGATTCGCTGTCGGAAGGATTTTGCAACGCATGCGATGTGTTTTGAAACCACCTTCGCTATCGCTCTCTTCTGCGTAGCTGTGTTGGTCTTAGTGTTCGCTTTATTCGCCACTCGATCCAGGCTGAGTCATTGAGGGGTAGCGGACTTGCAGCGGGGAGATAAAATTAATTATTTCGTCAGTTAACAGCACCATTTCATCATCGCAGTGGGAAGACTTCTGTGTTGCAAAGCTGCATAAGAATGCCATAGTAACCAGAGTTAGAGCGATACCAGAGTGCCCACTGTGTACAAAAATCGACTACAACTGTTGCTAGGAACCGTTGTTGTTTCTATAGATTCCCTTTTTCTCCATATTCAATCTGGGAACAAAATGAATTGTGTATGAAAATGTATATCGATTTTTCCAAATGCCCAGCGAAAAAGGCGCTAGTATTCGTGGGGCCTGCACGGAACGACTAAAATCAATAATCTATTGTGTGTCAAATCACGACGTTTGACGATCGTTCAGCAAACTGTTTACGAACAAACAATCGTGCACCACTTACACACTAAACGTTTATTCCGCTCCTTTGGGAACACTTTCCTCATTGTGTGTCTGTTTCGGTGCGTTTTTTGCACTCTAGCGTTATGTTTTTATCACCGCCTGTGCCGTTTGTTGCCAACTTCATGCAGACCATTTTGACGTTCTGCAGCTGCTGGTGTGCTGGGTGTGCTAGGAGCTCCTTTCACGGTTTTTAGCTGCAGTTGGAGCAAATCCTGAAGATCTGTTTTGCACTCACACACACCTTTAGCCAGCGTTTTCAAAAACAATGACTCAGTAAAAACATACACAGGGCGCTCTTCGAGGCACTGCGCATGCAACACACAACATACACCCAGTGCGTAACACTACCACAGAGCCAAGCAAAAGTACGTCTCTAATTCTACGTTAACAGCATAACGGTAGCTCACACTAGAGTTGCGAAGGTTTTTCAAGCCACCAGATGAAGGTGCTGCGAACAGATAACAAAATGCACTTTATAGCCACAAAAAGCAGCGCCCATGTTTCGTTATTTTTTTCACGATTGCTCTCTTTTTTACCCTGCAGAAGGGCTGACGTTTCTTGCGCTCGAATTTGACGTGCGCAGCAGCACCGAGATAACCAAAAACGTTAGGCGAATGCTTTTCCGTGTACAAGGTGGTGCTGCTGGCCATCATCTAATCACAATGCTCGGGGAAGCAGCACAACAGCTATGGAAGAAGAATAAGAAAGTAAGCAGTATGGTTCACCATCACAAAGCAGCCCCCCAAAAAACCATTCGCACGGGAGCGATGATGGTGCCGATCTTCTTCCTCTTCGCACCAGCAAGCGCCCACGAAACCAAAAGCAGCACTAATTCTAGTGAAAATGTTCCTTCTTTCTGCGGTAGAAGAAGGGACGATAAAATTAGCTCCTGCTTAGAGATACTTAAATGGCGCACACAGTCACACACACACACACAACATACACACGTACACGATCGTCGCGACTCTGGCAAATTGGTCGGGAAATTATGCAAGATTTTCACACTGTGTGTTTTCTCAACACCACGTCTCGCTCACTCTTACGCTCCGTGCGCTTTTCCTTCCTAGTGGCGGACACACAAAACACCTTTGTTCAACATTTACCTTTCCCTTTTTCGTTGTTTCTTTATCTTGTCGTACCTTTTTTCTTCCAGTGCGTACCACACTCACACGCACGCACAACTAATAAGCACGAGTGAGAAATAATGGTTTCTCGGCTGTGAACGCAGCGCGGAGCAGCAGCATGATGTGGTCGTACCGTTGACTCAGAAATAAAAAATTTACCGAACCTCTGGCTGTGTTGAACGCACGACTTTTGAGAATTTTGTGATGTTCCATTAGACAGCTGTCAGTTTACAGCGGCAGGTTGAGAAGTTCCAGAAACAAACGTTCGTGACCTACTGCGAAAAGATATACGGGCCGCGTTTGACGTTCCGACACAGCTGGCCGATTGTCAAACATTCTTCGTTTGGCGCTTTTGCACTGCACAACTACGCGGTGATTGGGATAAAAATTGTACACAAAAACCGTAAAGGACCAAACTTGTTGACCGTCGTTGGTCGTCGGAGTAAATTGAAGAGTTATCTTTCTTTTCGATAAGTGTTTTCAAGGTAAGAATTTCTACTTTCGTGATCAACCGGGGTGCAATGAATGGTTTGATGAAAATCGAATGAATTATCCAGCAACATCCGCTCGTCCAAGATGGAGCAGGAGGATCAGGATACGTCTTACTTTACCATGGCAGATTTACTGAAGCAGCAAGAGGAGCGAGAGGAAACAACACTAGCCGTGTTGGGTGGCTCGGATGAGCAAAATTGCACATATTCGAAGGTAGGTAGGATTGAAGCAGAAACTACAAGAACGAACATAAAACATCGCCTTTATTCGTAGGGATATGTTGATCGGCAGGCAGTGTACGCCTGCTTAACCTGCGTTCCAGAAGCTCGTGGTATAGAATCGAAACGCTGTGGTATTTGTTTGGCATGCGCGATGCAGTGCCACGAAGGCCATGAGATGCTCGAACTGTACACTAAGCGAAAATTTCGCTGCGATTGTGGCGGAAAGCGTATGCCGGATGTGAAATGTAAGCTGGAACCACGGAAGGAAGAGGAAAACACTCTCAATCGGTACAATCAGAATTTTTCTGGCATGTACTGCATCTGTCATCGCCCGTCTCCGGATCCGGAGAATGATGTACCCGATGTAATGGTCCAGTGTGTCATATGCGAGGACTGGTACCACACAAGGCATCTGGGGTTGGATGATCCAAAGAAGGGGGAAGAATGCGACGAAGTGATTTGCGCTGATTGTATGGAGGCGAATCCGTTCTTGAAGAACTATGTGGGTAAAATAGAAGAGCTCAACAAAAATTCGCTCAACGACACAGTTCAGGTGGATGTGACGGGTTTGGATGAATCGAACGCAACCGTTACCGAACCGGATGCGGATGAAACTGGACCGAGCGAGCCCAAGCAGCGTCGATTGGATGATTCTAAAGCGGCCGCTACAGAGGAAACACCGAAGGACAAACCGGCTGTATTAGATATTTGCACCATGCCACCATTGTGTGCCGACAGTGAGAAGGCATACAAAAAGGGCGCATCGGTTTGGACCGACGGATGGCGAAAGTATCTGTGCCAGTGCAAAACCTGCATCGAGTTGTACAAGAAGCATTCGGTTGAGTACTTGCTGAACGAAAAGGATACCTTACGGTACTACGAGGACTTAGGCAAACAGAGACTGGGCCCGCAGGTATCGGCGTACGAGCAGGGAATGCAAATGTTGAGGCAATTCGACCAAGTCACGCAGGTCGATTTTCTTACCGAATTTAATATCATGAAGGTCCGATTGCGCGAGTTTTTGGACCAGTTCGTCGCCAACCAGCAGGTGGTGACGCCCGACGACGTCAATGCATTCTTTGCCAAACTATACAGCGAACGTCGTGAAAGTCGTTCGGCCGGCGGCCGACCACCGCACTTTTGTCGTTAAGAGTGATTAGAAGTATTAGCAAGAACCGACACATTTCCTGAATTTGGTATTAAACCATTATCTCATATATACACACACACGCTTTACTTACTCCCGCATTAGTATGTTGTAATAAAGATCACGTTTGTGACTATCTTAAATTGAAGGATTTCGTTGTTTCTCTGTAAAAATTACAAACCAAAACGCGTTGGCTGTTAAATACTCTTTATTGCTTTTCATTCGCGTAAAACAGATCAACCTCGGGATAGATGGTTTCCGTTCTGTGCCGGCCGTATCATCGACGAAAAGCTCACCTGCTATCGTTGAGCAAACATGTAGCACCACTTACCGTTAGAGACGATGTCTTCAGCCGCTTTGGTTATACACGGCGGAGCTTCCGTTGAAGTATGGATTTCGATCGACTTCCTCATTAACATCACCACCGACCAGCTGGCCACCACCACCGGCATTGTGGCAGTTGGGCGACGATGACGACGTTCCTCCATTGGGTCCACCAACGTGATGTCCGCCGTGACCGTCCATACCGGAACCGCCGGCGCACGCTTGGTTGCCCTGGCCGCCCGACGTACCATAGGCCATGTTGAACAGTGCCTCCGGATCGCAGACAAACTTGTACACGTACCGCTCACCGGCCACCTTCTGCATGATGCCCTTCTCATAGTAATAGCGCAGACTGCGCGACAGCTTGTCGTAGTTCATGGCGGGCCGGTTCTTCTGGATGCCCCAACGTCGCGCTACCTCCTCCGGTTCGACCAGCTTAAACTCCATACCACGCCCCGTCCAGGCAATGCAACCGGCACTGGAGGAGGGCTCGTCGAGCAGGGCGACCAAAAACTGCCACAACTGGAGAGAACCGCGCCGCTGGTGAAGCGGCCCATTGGCGCCATTTTGTTGCAGTGCACTCAGTGGGGAAGGATTCGTCGTGGTGGTAATACTAGCGATCGAGCCAGCCGCCCCCGCCGCGGTGCAGTAGTCGGTTTCGCTTGAAGTTACGATATCGGCTGGCTGTCGGTACGAATAGCCACCTCCTCCGCCAGGATGTTGAAGAAATGGATCGTTTGCCTGGGCACCATCGGCAGAACCCTGCTGTCCACTCACCGCTCCGTGGGCGGTTCCAACAACCAGCGGATGCTGATGGTGCTCGAGGGATGCTGCCGCTGCAACCGCCGCCGAGGCCAGATGGGACGTCGAGTCGGGAAAGATGGAATGCTGGGGCACCAGCTGTGGTGGCGACGACTGCTGGGACTGGAGCTTGAGCGAGGTGTAGAGCGGATCGGAGAACATTCGCTCCGAGTAGGAATGCCAAGCAGCGGCCGCGGACACTGTAACGACACGGTAGCGAGAGAAATAAGAAGCACATCGCGGCTTAGGCGCGGAGGAATCCTTTGCGAGATGGTTGAACGACGGCTAAAGGCAGCCATCTCGCTGATGTATGCATATTTAATGTCGCTAATAGAGTGCGCTTGTCCCTCACTCACTGCCCTGGCATCTTTCCCTGCTAACCAGCGCCAACGAGCGATCTTAACGAGCAGCGTTCCCGGGAATCACGGGAATCTGCAGTAATCGGATTTCGAGGTACAGGTAAAGGTGCAACCGTGTGTTCTACACCCGTACAGCATTCCGTCGGGATTTTGGTGCGCAAAACTCGAGCAGCAACGCTAATGCGGCCGTGTGCTGCTTATGCAATTTTAATACACCAACAATGGATTTTTTGTTTGTTTCTTTCCAACGAAACCACCCCGTGGGGTTGGGACTTCCAAATGACCACCGTTGAACGCGTTCCGGGCGGGAAGAGGCCGGTTTTTTTGGAAGCCGGTACCGCCGGGGGTGACTTCAATTAGAAGCTTCATTTCATTTATATCAATTATGTAGACAAACAATTAGCTGCTCGTTTTTGTGGCAATTCATTCCACAACCAACCGAACCGGGAACTGGTAGTTCCCGAAGACTTCACTTCCCGAATGAATGAAGCCATTAGCTCGCTTACATTGCACGGACTGTCTGTTGACGGGTTGTTGCAAATTTAATCTGTCCATTGTGTTTGCTGGCGCTCACCCGGCCACCCGCGCGTACTATCAAGTAATGTGACCGTTTCGAGAGTCCCTCCGGGGTTTGTCGGGTGCTTGTTATCGGTGGCCGTTAAAGGGTGCTCCGATGGCGCGATTAAATGTGTTTGTTGCGTAAACAAGCGGTGTTGTATGATAGCTGTCCGTAAGATTTAACCGAGCGCAGGGCCCGCCGCTATTTTATGCTTCGTTCGGAAAAGGGTTTTCCCCGGACAGGATGAGTTTCGCCCTGGACGAACCCTGGAGGGTGCTAATGCTAATGAAATGTTTGGCCACGCGTACGGCACCCTACCGTCCCGAGTCGAGCGCGGAAAGGCTAGGGATGGTGGGAAAATCGGGAACCATAGGAGAGGGCGCACCCTTGCGTGAGCTCAGTGCCTCCGTGGATGGCCTCGCAACAGCCAACCGGTAAAGGTTTAATGTAAAATTATGAATAATAAATCGCTCGTAATGCTGATACTTTTCCGTGAAGCAAAGTTAACCGTTTCCACCTTCGGCGTGACGTTGGGGGGTAGATTGGGTGGGCAAAAGTTTAGATGAAAATCTACTTACATTCTTATGCATAAATAACACCGTTGTTGCGCAATTGTTACAACAAATCTGTGTGAGTGTAGAAAATGGGCGCAGGCAATTCATAGCTCATAGCAAACGAGTGTAAATTTGGCTCACCAAATCCTGTGCTAAACTTGTTCGTTCTATTTTTTTTTGGGTTTATCTACCATTTTTATGAAAGGGATGGCTTACAAGCATATGACCGCTGCCTTTGAATGGAGGCTAATCTGCAAAACCAATCAGCTAAATCAACTACGGATGCCGATGGATTAGAGATTATTCTTCTCGCGGATAGGAGGAACAAATTTAAAATATATTTTCACCACCATTTCATCAGTTATTGTCGCGGTGGTTGCAAACATAAACCGCGAAAAATAACAATAAAAAAATCTCTCCCGATCCCTATGACAACGCCAGCGCAAGGCTGCCACGATCAGCAATGAATATTAATTTTCGATACTCCCGGTTCGTAGTCGTTCCTTTTCGCCGACGGCTCGACGGCAGCGACGATGATGCCATTTAAAAAAAAATGGGAAAATAAAAATTACCATTTTTTGTTCGCGACATTCCGCGGGATAAAGCGATGCATCGCGGGCGCCGAAAGTGACGAAAACGAAATTGAATTTGATCGAAACGTGCTTCGGTGTGTGAAGAATCCGCGAATCGAACCGTTCAGCACAATGCCACCTTCGATTGAGATCGCGCGTGGCGTGAGGGTGTTTAATTTTTTTGTGTGCCACCGGTTCGTGTTTGTGTTTGCGGATTGCTGGCGGGTGGATTACGGAAGCGTGCTGGAAGATGTCACCCTTAAGTTTGAAGCCCCCTATTTGTCACCGTCTCACAAAACCCACCCACAAGTAGGAAGGATGTTTGCACCCGGAGTCAAGTGCCGTTCAAGTGCGGCGTGAAATTTCAAACCCTCGTGGGCATTATTGATGCGCCTTATGTTAAGAATATTTTCTGAATATTCCCGAGCGAGGAAGGGGCATGATGATGGAATTAAATTATGTGGCAATTTTGATTCGCGATTATTCATCTGTTGATTGTTGGTGCGACTTTTTTACGCGTCCTCTAGTGTGGGAAAAAATGGGGAGGGAGACTCGGATTCGGGAACTTAATTTGGTAGTCAATTTTGGTTACATTTCCGTTCCGCGACGACGTGTTTTCCTCTTGTTTTTATGCGGGTTTTCTTTTCAGTTGGGTGTGATTTTAAGAAGAATTTCGTACTCACCATCGTTCGGTTCGCGCTTGACTAGCTGTGGAGGGGTGGAAAGCCGGTAGCAGTAGGCGGCCGCAGCAGCAGCCGGATGCGTGGTGGCAGGGGTGGTCGCGAAATCGAAAAACGCCGACCGCTCGTTCCGTATGTTTTTCGTCCCTGTGTGCGACGCACAGCAGCCGATGACCCGCCGGGAAAAGGTGCATGTGGACGGGAGAATAATGATCGCGACAGGTGAGAATGGTGAAGATGATGCGGAAAACGTAGGCCTGGAAGAAGATGACTACAATTTGTGCGCCAAGATTGAACTTCCGTTTCCATTTTAAGGAGGCGGTTTTTGTTGTCATAACAACTTATTTTCGCTAGGTTCGCGTTTGTATAGGTTCGGGGAGATTGTGATCCAAAAAAAGGCGCAAGCAGGATAGATGACGAAAAAAAAGATGACACACTTACAGCGCATACATGGCGAACATGCGCTCTCCCGCTCACAACCTTCCTCCCGCTCGTGCCCCGGAAAGGGAAAAGGAAGAACCGCCCGCTGCGCTCAAATATTAAAGTCCTTTGTGTAATTTATTCTTTGATTATCCTGCCAGGACACGGGACGGAAAGTCAAGCGAAAAGTTGAACGACGAAGCACCAGCGCGACAGGTTCAATGGAAAACTGTTAAGTTTTCTTTTTCATGTCGCGCAAGGAAACTGACAGCACGCTCACCCGGCGATACCGGCTGCTGGGATCTGCTCGGATCTGCTGGTGAAAGGTCGAACAGGATCGGTTTAATGCCGGGAAAGCATCTCATTGTTATGTCACGTCGCGCAAGCAAATTGGGTTGTTTGAGAGTCAAATTGTGCGCGCGTTTGAATGGTTGTGGCAAATTTTTATGCACAATTTTGCACAATCACAAAGCCAAACTTTTATCTCAATTATCAATATTTTACTTTTAATACGTTTTTCCTTCCTAACTTGCTCTTTTGATAGGCAGTACAGCTCGTGGGGAAGAAAAAAGCGCGCATGCTTCTGGTCCCTTTTGTTTAGCAATCCTTTTTTAATAACGTTATTAATGATAAACTCTAAATATTCCCACCCCCCGTAAGCAGGCCGATCGTCGATGTAATATCTTCCTACCCTCGAGCGAGCCACCCAGTTTGTTTGGACTGTTGTACACTGTTAATTGAATTTATTTTCGAATAAAATAGAAAGCGGGAGCAGCGGTAAACGACGAAAAGGGATATTAGTATTTGTCTTACACAGGCACACGGTCGGCGCACGATCGGTTTTGTATTGGCCGCCGCTCCGACAGGACACCCTCGGAACAATAACTTCCACATCGTCCAACACCCGGCGGCATTTTGCCGCAGTTTTCATTGCCTACTCGTCAGCTCGGGATGGAGTGCCAATATTTGTGCAGCCTGTCTCTCACTCTCTCCCTTTCACGCACACGGAAAACTCACAAAAAGTCACCGAACAACGGCACCGAGCATTAAGGTAAATAATTTACTCTAAAGTGGAGCAAAAGATGATTAAGTTTTCCGCCAGGCGGCACCTACCGTGGCCGTGATGGCGCAGGCTGTAACTATCGCAGCTTTCCTCGAGGATGCCGTCGTGCGTTGCGACCGCCGCCGCCGCCGTCCAGAGGTCCCGCGGGTGGGGTGGACCGTGGTGGTGCGGATGGTGGTGATGGTGATGGTGCGGATGGTGGTGGTGGTGGTGATGGTGGTGGTGCGCCGAATTGAGCCGATACTCCGAGCTGATCCGATACTCCGGGTAAAAGTCTGTGCGTGCGTGTGTGTGGTAGGTGGAAAATTAAATTAAAACCCCGGTCGTGTCGGGAGTGGAGTCGGGCTGGACGGGCAGGAGTGTGTTACCGTTGGCGAGGGCCGTGGCCGTGGAGCTTCCCGTGTGGAAGGCAGCGTTCACATGTGCCAGCGAGGACGCGTTGCCGAGGGATCCTGCTGGTTCCGGGGAGGATGAAAGGGTGGCCTGGTTGCTGCTACTGCTGCTCGCATTCCGTTGGTGTGCGGGTTTGCCATTCCCGTGGTGGAGGGGTGGCTGGGAGGTGGAGCTGGTGTGGTTGCCGGTCGTGGAGCTACCACCCTCACTACACACCACCCCCACCCCCGAACCCCGATTGTCGTGGGTGAGCTGTTGCGTATGACTGATCTGCTCCTGATCTAGTTGCTGCTGGTGAAGATGATGCTGGTGGAGAAGGTAATTGGCGGCCACGGAGGAGGCAACCGGGGACGAGAGGGACGTGGAGAGGAAGTCGTTCGTGTGCGGTGACTCGCCGACGCTGGCCGTACCGACGACGAGGGTTGTGCTGGCGCTCGTTCGATTGTCACCCCCGCTGACAGAGAGAATCAGGGCTGCGGCCGCCGTTGAGGTTGAGGTCGTCCCACCACCAGCCCTGGCTGAGCTCGACGGTACCGAGGACGGCACGAGCGGGGCATCGAGGTCCTGCTGCGAGCGTAATGTAGTCCCGATATCATCACAACAAGGACAACAAGGACGCGGGACAACAAGGACGCAGGAAGGGAAAGAACAGCAGGGTGAAAACGGTTTAGTCAAACAGTTCAATCAAGGTTATCATTTATCAAAATCTATTTCCCACCGGCTCGAGCCGTCCGTTTCATCATTTGTTGAAATTATGTTGATGTTTTTTTCCCTTTTGTTCCTTTCGACGGAACGATGTCGTCGTTATGAGGATAAAAATGACGCTTTTTTATCCCAGGTCGGGGCATCGGGATGAAATCGCGATACTCGCTTTCACCATTATTGCTTTTTTTTTTGCTTCCCCCCGTATCTTATGTTTCACACACCGCGGGGGAGGTGTTCGCAAGTTTGTTCGAAGGAAAAAACACCCAAAGCGGTACGATAAGCGTATCGAATCGTCGTTGCAATCGTCGGCGATGGCTTCCAGCATTAGCTTAATCAAATGTTTGTTCGATGACATTGCAAACGTTCAATTGTGTGTGTGCAACGACGTGTTTACCTGTGACAATTGTGCGAGTGCGAGACGGGTCTGTCTTGCGATGACAGGCGGCCTCCAACCGCTCATGAAAAGTTGATTACGTGATGGGATCCCGAAGCGATCCAGAAGACACCGATTCCCTCCGGAATCGGTAAACAATGACGTGAAGGGAACCTTCGTCCGTTGATCGTTGTAACATGGACACACACACACACACCTTAAGACAATTGTTCTCCGAGGTGTTAACAATCGTGTCGGGCACGGGTGACAAACACAAAGCACGCACCTTAGCTAATCGTTCTGATGGCGGTCAGACACTCATTAAGTAATTGGCTTCACATTCACCCATGAATGGAGTCGCCCGGTGTTGGACGTGTTTTCTCCCTTCGGGTGGCCACTGCTTGCACCGATGTAATAACGGAGGGCCATCCCTTTCCCGGAGGGAATTGTCGCAAGGTGCGAAAAGAAATCTCGAACACGGTATGAAGGAAGTTGGCGGGCAAGGCTGGGTGGGTGGGGTTGGAAAGTTGGAAATAGAATTTCCCGTGCACTCGCGAGATTGCGATATCCGCCGCGAGATTGTTTTTGTTTCCGGATCGTCCTCTCGGATGTCGCGCTTGGCGCGGTAAGGATGGAACGCAATTTTTTACCTTCGGTAGTGTTGGACAATTTTTTTTGCCTGTTCTTTTCCCGGCCCACAATGCAAGCCAGGCGAGATGGCTTTCTTGGGGGAAATTTGATTAGTTTTAGTGTCAGGAATGGTTTGCGTGCAACTGGCAAGGGGATCGATGGGGAAGCAGTGCAGTGGAAGAAAATAGTTTGCATGGCGCGATGTGGATGTTCTAGTAGGTTTTTTTATATATTTGCTTTTTGCTATACAAAGTAACGATTGAGAAAAAGAGCATAAATTTTAACTTCATTTTTAAAATCAAAACTATTTCACAAGATATAAATTTCGTATCATACTTTTCATTTCTTTGCCTGCGGTATTACTACAAACACTTGACATATAAGAAAAGTTTGGAGATTTTAATTAATGTTCATCAAATAAAGCTCTTTTTCGCATCATCTGCCGTTTGGAATAATTTAAAAGAGGTTTCAATAGCAAGTAAATTTTAAAGAAAATAAAATGTTAATATTATTTTAATTTTCTTTTAATTCAATACTTTACCAAATCATTAAACCATATAATGAAATGCATAAAGACATATTTTTTAAATAAAAACGATAAAAATTCACTGCAAATTGTATGGAAAATCCATCATGAAGCATTAAACACTCCTTCCTGCACATTGTATGCTGTTCGAACGCGGACCAGATCAACCGATCAAAAGTCAATTATGAAACGCTCACAGGACACTTTAGGCTTCCGTTTCGCGTCCTTCGGATGAAGAACCGATGTTGAAATCAAAAGGAGAAGTAAAAAATAAAAATCCCCAAACCTCACACACACACACACGCGCGCGCAAATACGATCGGGTCGATATCATTACGAATGCTCGTTCATCGACTTTCAATTCGTCAAACCGGAAGAATCGGGCGCTGATGACATGAGGCCGCCGCCGCCGCCGACGACGAGGACGGAAGCCGTCGATGCCATTTCAGGCAAGTCTGAAAATCGATAAATTTGCAACATTTTGTCTACCATGTTTGCCTGCAACTGCTATTTTGCTATTTTGGGTTTGCGTTGCCGATGTTGCCGCTCATGGGGCTCGGAGCAACGCAGACTTACCACTTCCGTTGGCGTTTGTACGAAAGTGAATTTGTAGGAATTTTGGGATCCATTTTGTTTGCGCGTGCTATTGCAAACGGCGTAATGTTGAACACTTACCAAGCGTCCGAGCGTCGATTGTATTGGGCTGATGGTTTGTGTGAGGGTATTCATTTTCACTTCGCAGGTAGGGCGGAAATCATTGGCTACGATTCTTTCCACACCTAGGACCATCCATCCACGCGGGCTAGCACCTATCGAAGGATATTTCTAAACTCCAGATTTCGTCCACAACACAACACTCGCGTGCAAAAATTCTCACAAGTTCTTAACTTCTTTTCCGTTCGTCCCATGCACTGCACGTGTAAAGGATTTGTTTGTTTGGATGCAACAATAACTCCACTTATTGCGCCAACCTTTCTAATCGCAAAACGCAACTCCAAAGGACATTCTGTGCACCCACGAATGTTCGAACTTTCCCCCGATACATCAATCACTTCTCAGCCCAACCAATCTTCTCAACGGTGAACTATGAAATACGACCATAACTGCGTTTTTGCGTGGCGTTACTGCTACGCCATGCTTGCTCGTGATGAGAATGTGCAGAATATGCAAATTATCTATGCTGGCACGGTGGCATGATAAGGACGAACGTTTCGTCCACCGAGTACAAGCGTGCGCCCTGCTGGGCAAGTGCGTGTGAGCAGGTGAACAGTAGGCCGCCCAGCACCAACGAGGGTATGCCTGGAAAAGTGGGCGGATCCCTACGCGATACGGCAAGAAGGCCATGAGAAAGCGAGCGAAAATTTGCGCAACCGTTTGCGTAAGGTCCACCCTATCATCCGGGTTTGCTCTCGCTCGCAGGAACCAAGGTCCTGGCTGCTGAACGTGAGGCAGAAGCTGGAGTTTTCCGTGTGCCCGAGGTTTCCTTCTTCAGCTTCCTTTCGGAAGCCAGAAGCATAGCGAAACCATCCCAAGCTGGCGATGGTTTGTTGGGATGAAATATTTATTCAGCGAGCTTTCGCAGTCTCGCAGTCTTTCCTTTCGCTGACCTTCTTCTTGGGCGAGGTTGTAAGCGACGCTTTCGCAAAAAGGGAACATTGACATAATGTTGGCTGCCGGATGTTGGATTTCAGAGGAGATTTCATTTTCATTGTTGTTTTCGTGCGCGAATTTTCGTGAGGAGGTGTAGCGAAATTTATATCTTCCCACTAGGTTATTGTTTAAAATTGAATAAAGTAAAAATAAATTGAATATTTTCATACATTACTACCTAGACTCTAATTCTAAATTAAATATACGCCGTGCGGGTTGCGAGGGTGAGAGTGAGGTGTGTTTAATTATTTAGCGTAAAAGCAGCAAAATTCATTCCAATTTGATGCATAAAATATAAACGCGCAAACCGTGGGCTATTATTTTATTTACCGTTCATGTAGCAGCAGACGGGCCTGGTGTTAGTTGTGCGAGAGAAATCCGTACACGATGGATGGAGGTCAACATCACTGACCACAGGCCTCGGGTCGGGATGGGGCAGGCTATGATTTTCATCACGATTTTTTCTCCTCCCTGATTGCTGGCGGGTTTTTGTACATTCTTTTGCCTCCACACACATGGCGATCGGGTTATGGGGATAATTTTTATGACTATTATGGCACCGCCAATCGCTTAGAATGAGTGATAATTTTTATGTAATGGTTTTAAATGAGCTTCTATGAAATTAAGCTCATACACTATGCACGAAGCACTCGGCGCAGGGCGCAGGGTTGTGAATAATGAATCCGGTGATCTAAATTCATGGCCTCCCGAGAACGAGCGGACAGTGCGGTTGCGTTTCACGGGTCATTGGCGATTTAGTGCTCATCGATCTGGTGAGACAACCCCCGGTCGAGAAAATAAGCCTGGAAATTGAATTTGCGAAGCGCAGCGGCGGGGCGCAATGGGAGGGATTTATTTTTCACGGCCAAAAGGCGAATGGATTTTCGATTCCAACGTTGGTTTGGAAGAGGGCGAAATCACGGTAAGGCAAACATTTCGTAGAAAGTACATGATCTTTCCAGGAAAGTTGGTCTTTTTAAGAGGATTATTTGAATGCTATCAGCCTTGGCAGGCATGTCGATAAATGTTTGATAAGTGATTTATAATTTTAAAGTTGTTTAAATGCTAAAATATGGAGCGACAATTTCCATGTGGATTTGTTTTTTTTTTTTTTAGATAAAAATAGTATTTAAGTAACCTACTTTCATTAGAAAGAAAATTTATTTCCTTGAGCAAAATGGGCTGAAAAATTGTGTGAGAATTTCAAGAGAGTAGGTAACAAACAAAAAACCATTCTGCAAGACACTGCTTGATCGCTTTCGAATCCGTAGGATGAGCGCACGCAACAGGTGTTATTAATCTTTCAAGCCACTCAAATACAGTTCTCTGCCGCTCGCTTCAGCTCAATTCAATTTTCTTTTATTTTCTAAACTCAATTCGAACCATTTCCTTTTGCTTCGAAATTGAATTGTTTTCCCGCGCAAGCATTCGGCGCCTACTACAACGACGGTACACCACCTGTTGGATTCGGGCAGACATAACCTCACAAAACACCCAACAACTCATTTCCCGCCAAATGAGAAAAAAACCGGCACGTGCATGGAACTTCCCCTTCGCGAACCGTTTTCGCGCGCATAAATTCGTCCGCCGGAACGGCGCCGGCGTGGAGCCTTCGTGTTTCCGTCGGCAGGCGTCGTCGATACCATGGGCAAGTGGGATGCTGGAGCGCGTCGTCCAGCGGCACATCCACCCGGAAACACAACAGACACGACACGCTGCTGAGATGAAGCTCCGGGAAATGTGTGCGCGAGTATGGGAGCATGGTACATAATTAATAAAACAAATAAAGCGCCTATGACGGGCGGTGTGCAGTACACTAGCACGAAAGTACGTATTCTGCAGTCCACAACATCATCATCAGCATCATCGACCGCCTATCGACATGGGTGATTTTTACAATCGGGCGAAGGAAAAAGGGAAACAACGTCAACGGAAACGGGGCACAAGGATACCATCGAGAGCAAATCGAAACGGTAGGGGAATGGGGCAGCTTGGAAATGTGGCACAGCAAAACACACCTCGACGAGGCCTCTCGAAGCCAACGGCTTGCTCGGATGGAATCGAGAGGGTGAAGTGTGTTTCCCATTCGGTTCGGTGGAAAATCCACTGTTTAGGAAACGCACTCGGACGGTGTTCTCGAAACGCAAGGAAACTGGGGAAATGTGAAAAGCATCCGTTTTTCGAATGGCGGTTTTTTGTTTTTGGTTGCTATGGGGTAAGAGTGAGAGTTTGGGGCATCAATAATATACACGAAATGGTACGGCAAAAAAAAACGGTTGCAAAAAAACTTTTACATACACGAACACACGAGCGAAAAGTGGGAAGGAAGGAAGGAAGGAAAAGGACTAAAACAAAACTCGTTCACCCACTCATCGCCGTCGTCGTCGTCGCTTCGCAGCATCCTTGCTTTCATCTTTCCCCGTCGATGGACGAAGCGGGTCGGATGCTTTTCATCAGTTGCATCGGAGATTCCGGCGTGGTCGGACGTGTTGGGAGACGTCGGTACGCTTGACGCTCCGGGAAGTAGCCGGAAATAGTACGAGTGCGCCCGTTCGTGAACTTGGCTTTGGTCTACACTTCCGGTCGCTGCTGCTGCTGGTGATGCTGCTGCTGTTGAAGGATCTCGATGGGCTCGACACTCTTTAAAACTTTGATGAGGATTAATTGCACTTTCGTCACCGGTGTGGGGCTTTAAAGTGCTTCCACCGCCTTGCTTGCTGTGGTGTAAAATAGTGAGCTTCGCAGGTCGCGGCCTACTGTGACCTACCTTCTCTGACCTGGGCACATCACATCCCGCGTTAATAAGCTGCGCACCAGGAGGTGGTGCGGTGCGGAGGGGATGCAATTGTGTTTAAGGGTCAAGAATTTGTAGTTAGTTTGCTGCCGTGTACCTGCCGTGTACGAATATCGTGTGTATTACAGGCGCGCTCGCTTCGAATGTGTCTTCCCCCGAGGGGAATTAAGCCGGAGATTGAAATGGAACCGTGCATAAAGTGGCACAACCTCGGTCGGCAAGCCTCTAATCCCGCTGATGTCCCTTTGCACGACTTGCAAAACAGATCGACGTGAACAGTGAGCAAGTGAAGTGAGTAGAGTGAGTGAGTGAGTGAGTGAGTGAGCGAGTGAGTGTGCAAAACAGGAGGCTCGGGGGCAAAAAAGTATCCAATCAAAACTACAAAACGAGATTCGAAAAAAGGTAAAGCCCCTCGTTCCCTTCCAAGGTAACCTGAACACTGCTGGGACGCCGGACGTGTTTGCACGTTTGGTGAGCCCTTTTGCTTTTTTTGTTTGAATTAATTTACCGGTAGGCGGGCGGACGGGTGAAGGGTATTTCGGGGGAGATAAAAACAGGATTAATGACTGTTCGGGTCAATCCGTGCACAAATGAGATTGACGGGAATGCGTCCATCGGGGGGTTGTTTTTTTTTCTCTCTCGCTTTTTTTCTTTGTTGGTTCATTACCGAACTAAAACCGAACCCGATCGACGGATCGGGCGTCACATCGACAAAGCCGCTAGAAGGAAGGCGCTCACAGCCTGCCAGGTTTTATGGGCACCCCCGCTTTCAAGTGCACTCGAGATAAATGCATTTAAATTAAAATTCAATTAGAAGGAAACAGTTTCAGCCCACCAGCAGCCACCATCGGTACCCCACGGATGCCTACGGAAGAAGGCAGCATCAAGTGGAAAATCGATTCAAAAGCATTTCAAAACGAGGTACTTCATATGGCTATATATGTGTGTGTTACCGTGTGTGATGTTTCCGGTACCGCACACATCGCCGTGAATCGTCGTGTGAAGCCGTGAATCTGGCTCCAGGGCATCCGGCTTCCCACTCGTCCTTAAGAGGGCACGTTGTCACGTTGAAATCCGTAACGCGACAAAAACGTGTACGTGTTGAGTCGCTCGGCTGCTTCGCTTCCTTGCGTGTGTGTGTGTGTGTGTGTTTGTGCGTGTGGTATGCAAGAGCAAGGACGTGCAGCACAAGGACAAGTCGGCCCGTGCCGTTTGCGGCAATTATCTGCGAAGAACAAAGTGAAGCACGTCGGCGTTTGAACTGTGCTGGCCCGTGCTGCTGAGCTGGCAAGAAAGGCCTGGCCCATCTCGACGGTGCTAGTCGTTCTTCCTTTCGATGAACGAATGGTTCTCGGAGCGGGCGGCTTGCCTGGCAGCATCCGTCAAGAGGGCGGAGGAGAAGGACTTAAAAATAATAATTGCAAATGATAACGCAACGTCGAACCCACCTGATAGTGGGCCGAAACCAACATCGGGAGCAGCAAACTACGTCAAGATGAATCCTCCTACCTATCGTACAATCGCGATTGCGATGCGGTAAAGAAAGGGTAGTGTAGCCGGGGAAAATAAAAAAAAAACAACCACAACAAAGCATCGGAATCGGAACTTCAGCACAACAAAGCGAGTTTTTATTTACCCTATTGTGGTCATCGTAATTTACGTCGAGTGCCTTTTTTACCCCTTTCGCTGGACTTTCGTAATCGCTTCCATCGATGGAATTTATTTTTAAAGTAGGCACATCTCCGTCAGGACACAAAAGGACTACTCGATCGAATTCGACGGCTGCACTTCGATGGTCGCGAACAATTGCACGCTCCTTCACAGTGGCAGTCCTCCTCGCTCACTCCCTCTTTCTCTCTCTTTCTCTCTCTCTCTCTCTCTCTCTCTCTCTCCACCTGTCCTATAATGGTCCGAGCGTGAAGCTTCTCGAGTTTAGTTTTGCTTTATTGCGGCAGTGAATGTTGCAACTGGCACTTCCCCTTCACCTTCATTGACACCATTTACAAGGACACACGGGAAAACCGCAACCGAGCAAGCCGAAGACACAATCGGCGGCGCTCACAAAGAATGGGAAAAGCTCACCGCAAGAGCGGGAGGGGGGGGGGTCTGGAAGGGGGGGGGGGAAAAGCCCAGAAAACAAAAGCCCAACGGGGGCGAGCCGCATCGTTAGATGGTGAAATGTTTTTCAATGAGCCTGCTTCGGCCCAACACGGTTCGTGCGCGGGGTCGAAGTAGTAGGAGAAGGAGGAGGAGGAGGAGGAGGAGGAGGTTGGCCGGCGGGGTGGCTTTAATCCATTCTTGGCCTAGTCCTAACTGGTGAGAACACGGCACGGGAAGCGGCTTGAAGGTTTCGTCCGTCCAAGCCGCTTTTCTCGGCGAGAAGTAAATTAACGCATTTAATATGTCGAATGCTTGGATTATCGGTCAACAGGGTATTAGTTTGATTATGCGATGAATATGCGTTGAAAATAGTTGTGCATAATGCTGGTAAGACAGAAAAAAAATATTAAAGTAAATTCTCATGTATTCGCATTCGATGACCAAGAGGTTTCAATTATAACTAAAAAGTTTTAAACAGCTATTTAAAGGTGAGATAAAAAGCTAAAAAGCATTAAAAAAATCATATTACTTTTCAAATTTTGGAGTAGTATTTGAACGTTTAGTTTTGCCTGTCAAAATCTGCTACTCTTGTGCTTTAATGTCAAAACCATATTTTAACCAAATCCATTTACTCTGATAGCTCATTGGAAGCATACGGGCTTGGGATAAATTATGCTCGGGAGAATCTTCTCGTATTGCCAGTAACAGCAAGCTTTGGGTGGTTTTACCATGCCAACCGAAACAATAACAGAATTCGTAACGACACGTTGTGGTTCGTTGGTATGTTGAGTCGGTTGTAGTATGTGTGTTCACACCGGTTCTTTTGTGTTAGTCACGTATCGGTGGATGGCGAGCGGATGAACTGAACCTTTCTACGTCCTAAGGCGGGTCCCGCAGGTAGCTGGAGGATCTCGTCCTATTTTCCTGCTCGAAACGATGCAATTGATTCCTCATGGCGTTCATCCCCATCCCGGGGTGGGAAATTAAGCGTGAGAAGGTCATTTCACTTATGCGTTTTACATAAACCCCTTCTCACTTGTCTCAGGTGGATGATACGTGACTAATGGTTTTGCGTGGACATATCGGGGGGAGGAGCGGTGTGGGAGTGAAACCAGAATCGTAGATGATTGTTGGGGATTGCTCCCGTTCGGTTGCATTTCCTACGGCTGATTGGCATGATTTCGAGTGCGCCGAATGGCTATCGAATGGCGCTACAAACAGGGTGGCTTATCTTGCGAGCGGTTTTCGCAAACCGTTCCCTGCTTCAAAATTAATGCCTTTTCGGATGGGATCGCTAGAGGATGACATGCTGATGACATCCTCGCTAAAGGGGTTTTTAGATCGAGGGCATCCACTTGGAATCGGGTTGGGTTGGGTTGGCATAGGAACGTACGCTTCCACCGTTCGTACTTATGCCGAATTTTCTGCCGTCAAAGTTTACAGACATTTGCTGAAGCTAATAATGTACGACAGTGTGCAGGCTGTTTCGGGGACGGTGGTAAAGAGCAAATAAAAATAAAAGAAACCGCCCAAATGTACGCATGAAGCCTCTCTAATGAGGATCATATTACGCTAGGGAAATTCCGTGGAATTTATCATCCCTCCCGAAGGATGCTCCCGGAATTGGAGTGTATCAAAATAATAGCATTACCCGGTTCGAGTTTGTTCGGCAGCGGAGTTATCATAATCAGTACGAACGAGGACAGGACATGTTTTGGTTCTGGTTATTCGCGTGGCTCGATGTTTATGGCACGTGGATTTAGTTTGGGGTGGAAGGGAGGAGGGGGGGGGGAAGATAGAAACACACACTCATGACATAGTTTCGGTAACACCCGAATACACTCAGGCACAGGAGTGCATTTTCTCAATAGCAAACTTTTCGAGCGAAAAAGGCAAGAAGAAAACAAAAAATCATTCACTCCTTTCTTTTGTGATTACATTGAGCCGTTTGGAAGTTGAGCTCGCTGTCCCCGTTTTTCCGTTCGACCGTAGGAAACCGATGCAGCGAAACCGGTGCAGCATGCAACATGCCCGTTTTCCCACTGCAGCTAATGTATGATTTATGCTTCCCGTGGTGAAATAATCGGTTCGTTCCCGGGGCTCGCAAAACTTGCTCCATCTGTTTCGGCGCGCCGTCGCTGGGCTCCAGGATCGTGTAATCTGGAATTTATTTTAAAAATAACTTCCTCTCGAGCTGCGAGGGGGAGGGAGGGGAGAAACTTTTCCTTTGTAAATGTTTCTGTTGTTCTCGAGACGGCCGGCTCGGCCCATTGTCGGGTTTGAGCCCGGTCCGGTCATCTTAAAAACATGCACCAATAACATTTAGTGTTTCCTTACGCCACATTCGGACAATGCTAGTGGCACACGGTGGTGAGCCTTTTCCCGGGGAGGTTGGGTTTTCCGATTTTCAAGGCCTAGTTTTTGCGGAATTTATCTTCCCTCCTCCATCCACGGATGCTTGCCAGCGCTTCCTGATTTGTGGCTCGCCTGATTTCTTCTCCACTCCAGACCCGAACAACGAGCACTTGAAGGTTTTTCAGCACGTGCTGCTGCTGCTATCGGAAGGATAAACCACGTACTGCCAGTCGATGGCAGCGGCCTACTGCGAGCAGTCGAAAATTGCGTCCTCAGCACGAGTAGCCCATCGTTCTGCAACGCTCGTCGCCGGTTGCTAGGATGAGACGAAACCCGAGCACGAGTGGTTTCGTGCCGCTGGCGATGGCGCTGGTGATATTGGTTCTTTTCGACGCCCTACCCCAGCTGATGGCAAGTGAAAGTGCCGCCAATCGGAAGCCCGCACCGAACCAGACGAAGGAGCTGAACCGGAACATTATCAATACGGTGTTCGAGCGGACGCGACCGGCCGGTCGGGAGCGGCGCGGAAGGGAGGTCACCATCTTGGGATTGTTCGAGCTGAGTTCCAAGGCGGGAGAGGCACGCCGGGAAGGGTTGAGCGAGCTGGCAGCGGCACAGCTCGCGGTACAGCACATTAATCGCCGGGGGTTGCTGCTCGGCTACAAGCTGAAGCTTATCACGAACGACACGCAGGTATGGGTGGGGAGTTTTAGGGGGAAAATTTGTGCGCACCGTCGTGATGAACCATTTCCGCTCTTTCCAGTGTGACCCGGGCGTTGGGATCGATCGGTTCTTCCATGCACTCTACACCCATCAAAGCAAGCGCATCATCATGCTGCTCGGGACGGCCTGTTCGGAGGTGACCGAGAGTCTCGCCAAGATAGTGCCGTACTGGAACATCCTGCAGGTAACTCTGGGGCGTCTGAGGGGCGTCGTTTGTCGCCCATCTTTCCTAACCCCTAACGAGCTTTCCCTGTCGCTGTCAGGTTTCGTTCGGTTCCACGGCACCAGCCCTCAGCGATCGGCGCGAGTTTCCACTCTTCTATCGCACCGTCGCACCGGACTCGTCGCACCATCCCGCCCGGATCGCGTTTCTGATGCGTTTCGGCTGGGACACGGTAGCGACCTTCTCGCAGAACGAGGAAGGCTACTCACTAGCGGCGAACGATCTCGTGACGGAGCTCGAGCGGGCGAACATCACCTGCGCCGCGACCATCTCGTTCGCTGAAACCGATTTTAAGGAACAGCTGAAGCTGCTACGGGTATAATGTAGATTCCCTCGCTTCCACCCCCCCCCCCTCACACCGCTCCTCCGTAAAACGGGCGAAAAGAAATGTGTTTTACCACCCCGCTATTCCACCCGTTCTCCGCACCCCACCCACCTAGACCTCACCCTCGCCGGTGTCTGTCTCTAAGTAGATTCCAGTAGAGTTGTTGTAATTTTGCCATCTCCATGCCACCACACACTCGATAACGCGCTAGGTAAGAACTCGCTGCTAGCAAACAAAAACCTCCCCAAACACACCATTCGATATGTTTACTGCACAACCCCCGTTTCTGTTCACCCACACCCATTCATATCCCATCCTTTCGAGAGTGTTCCGTTCGAATCGCTTCCGTTGGTTCGCTGGCTGGCAATTGCGCTCGCTAAAAGATGTACATCTTCTGCTCGCTTTGTTTTTCTCCTACTCGGCTTTGCTCCAAAAGGATCGGGACGTACGGGTGATTATCGGGAGCTTTTCCCATGAAATTGCCCCGCAAGTATTCTGTGAGGTAAACACACACGCACACGCACGCACACACACGTCGATTTGGTTTAATGCTGGTCGAACTGGAATTGTCTTTTCCCATTCCCCATTCATCTGGCAGGTCTACAATCTGGGCATGTACGGAGCGGAGTACGCCTGGATACTCCAAGATACGTACATCTCGTCCTGGTGGCTAGCGGAGATGGAGACGCCCGCCTGCTCCTCGAAGGCCCTGCTGACGGCGGTGGAGAACTTAATAATCGTTTCCAGCTACAACAGCATCGTCGGCATGGGCACGGCTTTGAGTGGATTAGTGAGTATTGCACTACTTTCCCCATTCCCTCTGCTACCTTCCTCTCTCTCTCCGCCCGCACGGGGGAAAGATTTGCGATACAATAATCGGCAGTAATCCTTCATCTGGTTCGGGTTCGGTATTTGTACGGTTTTGCTGCGGTTTGCTTGAGTCTTTGTTTATTTATTTGCTCTCCCTGTGCTACACGTGCTCCTGGCACGGATAATAACTATTCCCGCTGCTACGCTCGTTTCCAGACGAACGACATCTTCCAGCGGAAGCTTCGGGAAATGAACGTCACCGGGACGGTATCGCAGTTCGCTCCCCAAACGTACGATGCCGTGTGGGCGATGGCACTGGCACTGCGTGGTGCGGAAAAGTCCTGGTCCCAGATGGTGGCAAACCGGGTCCATCTGGCGGACTACGACTACACACGCTACGACATCGCCAAGGAGCTGCTGCGCCAGTTTGACCTGCTCAAGTTTAATGGCATCTCGGGGCCGGTATCGTTCGAAGGGCCCGACCGAATTGGAACGACTTCCTTCCACCAGATCCAGCGCGGCCAGCTGCAGATGATTGCGTTTTACTATCCGAAGAACGCAACGCTCGACTTTGGCTGCTGGTACTGTGTGCCGATCGTCTGGGCCGGTGGACAGGTGCCGATCGCGAAGCGTTTTCTAAAGCTCCGCGTCGACACCATCGATCCGTTGGCGTTCTACACCGTGGTGATTCTGTCGCTCGTTGGGATTGGACTATCCGTCCTATTTTTGGGGCTAAATCTACGCTTCCGGAAGTTGAAGTCAGTATAACGTCCTCGTTTCGCTTCGTTCTACCAAAACTAACTTCCCTATTTTCCCGCACTTTCAGAGCGATAAAGCTATCGAGCCCGAAGCTCAGCACCATTACCGTGTGTGGTTGCATTCTCGTCTACACGGCCACTATTCTGCTCGGGCTGGACCACTCCACACTGCCCTGGTCGACGGTGACGTTCTCGACGATCTGCATGGCACGAATTTATTTCCTCTCCGCCGGGTTTTCGCTCGCGTTCGGTTCGATGTTCGCGAAAACGTTCCGTGTCTATCGGATCTTCACGCACAGTGCCGGAGGGTTGTGCCGGGATAAGATATTGCGCGACACCCAGCTCATCTCCGTCATCGGGGCGCTGCTGCTCGTGGATGCGTTCGTCGTTTCGTTCTGGATGGCGGCCGATCCGATGGAGCGCCATCTGCACAATCTCTCGCTGGAGATTAGTGCCACCGATAGGAGTGTGGTGTTTTTGCCGCAGGTCGAACTGTGCCGTTCGCGGCACTACAAGGGCTGGCTAGGGATGCTGTACGCGTACAAGGGCCTGCTGCTGATCGTCGGCGTGTACATGGCGTGGGAGACGCGGAACGTGAAGATCTCGGCACTGAACGACTCCCAGTACATCGGTATCTCGGTGTACAGTGTGGTGATCACCAGCGCCAGTGTGGTCGTTCTCGCCAACCTGCTCTACGAGAAGGTGACGCTGGCGTTTATTATCACGGCCGGGTTTGTGCTCATGTCGACCACGGCAACGCTGTGTCTACTGTTTTTGCCGAAGCTGAAAGATATTTTCGAGCAGGGTGAAGTGTACGACCCAATCATTCACAGCATGGGGCTGAAGATGGAATTCAACACACGTCGGTTCGTGCTGGACGATCGCCGTGAGCTGCAGTTTCGCGTCGAAGTTCAAAACCGTGTGTACAGGAAAGAGATTGAGCTGCTGGATGCGGAAATCTGTCGGCTCGAACGGTTGCTGCAGGACCGGTCGCCGCAGCTCTCTCCCAGGACCTCGGAGCCCAATCTACAGGACGCTCGATCATGCACGATCGCTCGTGCACACGGTTCGAGTGGACTTCCGATGTTGCTACTATCGGTGCTCCCACCGATCATACCACGCGCAAGCTGGCCCTCGGTCGATCCCATGCTGTCCCCGATGAAGCGAAACATTGCCTTCAGTTCCCAGCCCAAGATCGATCCGGTGACGACGACTTCCGCGGCTATTAACCGAGAGCAAATGGGAACGGTGAGCGCACGGAACGATTTCAACGATCATCACTCGCTGACGACGGCGAATGGCGGTAGTTCCGGTGTGATTGGCAAGATCCGGCACATGTTTACGCCGAAAGTACACAAAACTGCTTCGACGTCACTGATCGGTTCTTCCGCGGCTATCCGCAAGTCGGCTCTTGCCATCTTCAACGAGATCGACACTGAGGACGACCTACCGTTCGCTGTACCACAATCGATCTACACCATCAGCAAACCCAAGAGTGAGGAACTCAATCTGGCCGGTTCGGAACCGAGGGTGAACTTTGTGCTACCACCAACCGGAAGGCGACGTTCGTCGATCGTACATCAGGCGGGTGGAGGAAGCGGAGTGGTGCGGGAACGCATTCGCGGTTCGCCACGGTTTCCACATCGTATCTGCCCGCAAACGACCAGTCTCACGGAGCTGGGCATTGAGCGTCCGCGGATCAGCTTTCTCACGGTGAAAAGTTGTGAACAGATCCACGGCAAACAGCCCGAATCGCGCGCAAAGTGGAAGTCCATGGATTCGTTCTCGAAAAGCATCGGATCTCAGTAGAGTCAGTTGTTGTAATGCAAGACCGCCTTACCATGGGTACCATATCTACCGGTATAATAGTGCTCAACGACACAGGGTGATGGATGGCAGCATAGGTAATCAAAACGTGTGTTATGCAGTAGTCAACGCGCCAACAAGTACGCTCAGTTATCCTTCCGAGCGAGCATTATCGTATTTCGGATCGTTATTGCGTTTCCTTGTTTCCGCGCACCGCTTCTTCTAGCGTTCTGAATGTGTAAACGTAACCGTTATCGCCCAGTCAAACAAACCACCGGCGGGGGAGCAATGTTCCACACACACACACAAACCAAGCCCGACTAAATAAACGCGTCTAACAAGTCTTCTCTAAAAACAAAATCTCGGGAAAAGGTTTTACTTGCCAATAAGTCAGTTTTTAACGTCCGCAACAGAAACTTAACAATCAAGTAGACATAATGTCGTCAAACACAGCGCTGGTCATTTGATGATTTACGGGCTACGTGCTGGAACCGAGATGAGTCGGGCGGGAGTGAGTATACCAATGTAGCAAAAAGGTTTTTTTGTAGTTTGCTTTTGTTAGTTGGTGCTGAGTTTCGTAAAGCTATCGGTTAGGTCTTCGTCCTTGTCGTTACAATCGTTGAGCTGTTGTTGTTGCTGCTGCTGCTGTTGCTGCTGCTGCTGTTGCTGTTGTTGCGTCGCTAAGAGAGCCTTGCGTGTTTGTTGGTTGGAGGACGAAAGTTGTTGGTAGTTTCCGGATGTTTGCATGTTTGCCGCTTGCTCCAACCGGTTCATGTCCGAAGTCGAGAGTGCTCCCAGCACGGAACGGAACTCGGAAGAGTTGAACGGTTCGAGGTTGTACAAATCGAGGTTCATCAAGTTGTCCGACCCAATCGATGGTGGGCCGACGTTGGGTTGATTGTTAACGGGGGCCGTAGCCGTTGGGCCAACAGAAAACAGGGGATCGGTGGTGAGCGGCAGCGAGCTAAAGTTGCCCAGATTGAACGAATGAAGCTGTTGACTAGGACCGTTTTGGTTCGGCAATGGTACTGGTTGTATCCATCCATTCGACGGTCCGGGGAGGTTCGTTTCAAAGATTGGCACGGTAGCGTTCTGTTGCTGCGCTGGTGTAGTATTAGTTCCGAACGTGTCATAGGTACCGAAGGTGCCTGCGTAGACGGGTGGCGTTGGCGTAACATTGCCCGGATCCATCGGGGAGATGGGACCACCGATTCCCGGCGACGGTGTCAGTGTGGATGGGGATCGATCGGGACCGGGAGAAATGCTTTGGTTGTTGTGCAACACCTGTACCGGTAGTTGATACTGATTCGATGGATTGTGATTCGGCGACTCTGTAAGAAAATGGAGGGAAAATGTGTCAGACTGTTGCGTAATTAACGTCTGGTACGAGTTTGGTTTTACCTCCTGGTTCGTTTTTGATTTCACCTCCATGTTCCATTTTTGGCATCTGTTGGAATGGGTTGGCATTGGTGTAGTTGTACATAACCTCTGTAGCGGAAACAAATACACATTGTTTAGTGTGGTGTTTTAAACATTATAACATTGATGACACAACATGCAAGCGCAAAAGCAAATTTTGTTTACTTAAAGCGAGGAAATTGAAAGCGAAGTTAGTAGCATGAAGGAAAGAAAAAAAAACGGACAGAAAATGTTAAATTGAAACACAGCAAACTAAAACCAAACTAGCATTGCCACACACTCTGAGCTCTAGTCAAGTAGCTAACATAAACACAACTCTACACAGTCACTTACTCTTGGCGTTGTACCTAGTCGGGCAGTAGCGCTACCTGTGCAATAATGATAAAGCTTAAATCCGTACAAATATCAAATCCGTTCGCATTTAGTCTTAAGTTTATACTGCCTTTATTTATCTTTCATAAAGATTAACAATTTGACTTAGTGATTGATTGGTTTGTTAATGTAAAACTAATCATCGCTCTGCGATTTCCGGAGCATTACTCATGTACGGGTTTTGCTATAAGTAGTATAGTTATTGTATTTGGTTTCCGATTTCGCTCTCGCAAGACTTGAACAATCTCTTTGGTATAACAACACACGACGCAGTTACGACGAGTAGTATGATTTGCCTAACAGTGACGGTCTCGTCAGATCCATCGGATTTGCCAATTGGTTTATTCTCACGTGGTTCAAATAGGCTTAACTTACTAAATTGGCTTGCAAGTGCCAACATTTAAGAGGAAAACAAAACAAACCAAATCTATTACATTATAGTTATTACGACTGCAGTCGGGGTTGTATTAAGTACAAGAAACCAACTGCGTATCCTGAATTCTGCTAAAATCGGTTGCTACATGTTTTAAAAAAAGACTCATTCCTTATCGGTTGGAGTACAAGATTGTAAACGTTTTATGTTCTAATTATTTCACCAATAATTCCTCCACACCGAACTAACTCTTCTTTGGTTTTATTTTAGTAGTTTGTCAAAAAGTGACACCTGGCATGGATTTCTTGTCTGTAAAAGTTCGCTTGGTCCTAACGGCAAACAGCAATATTCGTTACATGTTCAAACCTGTTCTTGCGCACCCGGACATGCGCTCTAGCCAACATGGTCCTATCGCTAACAAATTTCACAAATAGATGGCAATGCTCAATCGAATTTCAAACTCTTACGCTAACGGTTTTGCGTTGAATGTTAGTTTCTCCACCGGTGCAACCAGTTTGTATAAGTGTTTGTGTTATTATTGCCCAAATTTCCAATTCTACCACCACCGATGATACAAAGTCCAATAGAACAACAAGTAGGAACCAACGATCCCAATACGCGAATGGCCAGATCCAATGAGTTTATCTCACACACTAGGGTATGGAAGCTGTCCACGTTTCCAAAATGCCAAACAACAGTACAAACAATCTGATTTCGATGCACCTCATCTGTTCTTCTACAACATGACGAATACGGACGGTTTCGGAGTATCTCCAAAAAGGGTGGACAATGGGTGAGTACAAGGACATATCACAATGAAAAGGTGAGAGAAAGAGAGACAGATGTGACGCGACAATGAGGATGAGAAACCATAGTAACCGAATGGAAAGAGATCAAATATACAGTGTAAATGCGGCCGATTGAGCGTAGTGAATGTTCGAACGAAGAGCAGCAGTTTGTGCAAAGAGTGATGTGAAGTACGGACAGAACCGGAAGCCTTTACGAACCCGCCGGCAAAGACAACCGGCAATAGAACAAGACATTCACCCACTTTAGATACGTTGTACAATATGTGCGGAAAACGTAAATGTAGCTCGAAGTGAGGGGAAGATGTAAACGGGAAACTTACGGGGTAAACCGCTCGTCGACGCACTTGGGACGCCGCCGGTTGTGTCAAGCTGCGATAGCATTGGAATATTGCCAACGTGCGGTGACGGTCGCGACAACGACGATGCTACCGGTGAAAAGACATTCGATGTGCCAAGCTTCGGCTGCTTTCTTCGCCGCTCGACTGTTTCATTTTGTAAGAAGCAAGCAGGATTTGTGCGTTTTGTTTTGTGTGTTGTGGAAGACGGGAACCGAAAAAAAATGTATAAAAAAGAGAACGATACATTAGTGTAACTGTGCCGAGGCTACTGTGGTTACTGTGTTCGATGAGACACTTTGTTCGTGTAGCCGTTGGTGCTATGATATGCTCAAAAAATCGTTACTCTGGAGCAAGTCCGGACATAAAAGGGGATCAAAAATAAAATGTATCGCTTCCTCTCACACATCGCTATCGGTGACCATTCTGGTTGTTGGTTGGTTTAGCTGCTGCTGTTGCTGCTGTCTCTGAGGATACTGTTGGGAGCTGGTGGCCAGTGGGCATGGTTCTACGGGAGCATAGTAGCAGGACGTCTCATCAAATTCACTGAGCGCCGCATTCGGTGCGATCGAGGTGTACAAAGCAAAGTGCTCCGCTTCCGTAAGATCAACGTTCGGGTCCAGCTGCACACCGTAGTTGCCCTCGACTAGATTTTTTATACTGCGCGCGTCAGCAATCGCTACGAGCTCAAGATTGCCATCCTGGATGGGAACATCCAGCTGTAAGGCACTGACCGCCTTCCGATCGAGCGGAGGCAGTGAAGCCGTACTAGCTCGTTCGTACGAATCATTGCCCGGAAGGGATAGATGGGTGCCACTGCCACCGTTGCGCGATTGCATATTGCCCGTGGGACCATCGCCCTTGAGCGGGATGTAGATATAGTCCGGATTGGCATCCGACGCCGGGCGCCTAGCACTCACACTGCTCACACTTCGTGCCACCGGTTTTCCGGCCTTCCGCTTTTCTCCCGACGGTTCACGCAGCGATCCCTTACGGTGCGGCGATTGGCCATCGTTTGCGTCAAAGTCCACCGTCAGGCTCGGTTCTTTGGAGGCTCCGGAGTTGGTTTTACGATTCAGAGTGTTAGTGCTGGCGCTCAGGTCCGATTTGCTCTTTTTGCGCGAGAATAATTTGGAGAAAAAACCTGGCTTCTTGTTGCTATTCTTCGGGAGGGTACTGAAATCTCCCGGGCTAGTAGCGCCGGAAGCATTTCCCGAGGATCCTTTCGACGGTGAGCTGGGCGGAGTCGGAGGAAGCTTCTTATTGAGAGGACTATCCGGGGTTTTCATAATAATAATCTGATCCGACTGGGGACGCGGCGCTAGACTGCGCATCGAGCCCTTCCGGATGATTGTGTTCAAGAGCACCTCGTCGTTGGCATCCAGGGCGGTGTTTTCCTTATTCTGAACACTCGGTTTGGCACGCTTCGGTGGCAATGGTGGCAGCTTTTCCATTTCTTGCGAATCACGCTTGAGCGAGGTTACATCGATAGTCGGGACATGCAGTGGTTCGACCGCATCGTACACACCCGGGTCCAGCTTGGCATGCTCCGGTCTCGGAGGAACCGGCGGACCGAGCGTAATAGACAGAGGGTTCTTGAAAGCGCGCTGCAGACTGGTGTAGGTGGCAGCATCATCGAACACCTCATCAATGTCCATCGGCTGACCGCCTGGCGAGCCAAGCTGGACGGGCACAGTTTGCTCCAGCGCCTTCAACTCCTGCTCCAGCATCAAGTTCTCGCGCCGCAGCTGATGATCGGTGTAGATCTCGTCCAGCTCGGCCACCCGTTCCAACAGTTCATTCAGAGTCTGATCATCGTCAGGCACAGCAGCAGCATCAGCAGCAGCACCAGTAGCAGCAGTGGCCGTTCCATTAGCATTTGCATCGATGGTGTTCATAGAAGCATCGGGTAGATCGAAAGAATTGGTCTGATAGATGTTGTTATTAGTGTCGCCGATGATCATCTGATTGTCACCGGCTGAGAAATCGCCGATCGCATTCCCATTGTTGGGAGTGACGGTGAATTCGTTTCGTTGTATCCATTCGTTCGTTTTCTGATCGCCGGAAACCTCTTCCGCAACAAACGGCTTATCCTCCACGTTCGGAGTGTCGAGTACGATCACCTCCTCGGACCGCAAAGCAGGACCGTTTGGGATCTTAGCTATCGGGGCCTGCTGCTCGAGGCACGATCTGTTCGAGCCCTCGAGAAGGATGCGCTTGAAGAGCTGATTCTCGGGTGAATCGGCACTCGAGTTCTTCATGAGCTCACGCTGTAGTGCCGAAAATCTGCGCCTACCTGAATCTAATGGTATAAACTGGAAATCGCGAGGATCCGATAAGGTACTGTCCGATGGTCGTTCCAACTGCACGTAAACCTATAAACGGAAGCGGTAAAAGATACATTCCATATTAATATAACTACGCTTGTACCTTCCAGCGAATCATTAACTCACCCTCACTGGATCACTGATATCGACCGCTTTGTACGGCGGCGTCCGGAAACTGATAGCAACCTGTTTGTGCACGTCCGTGTGTGAAAACTCGGCATAGTTCTCCCACACCGTGACGTTGCCCTTCTTCTCGAAGAACTTCACTCGGATGTCTTCCTTGACCACTTTCTCGCACAGTAAGATGATCTCTTTGCCGCCGGACACGGGAGCCGTACAGTCACTCAGCCGGCAGATAATTAAATCGGACATGGCTTTCTTGTCGTAAATGATGTCCGATACGACCGGAGTGAGCGGCTCCGTGAAGCGTCCCCGCTGCTGACCCTCGAGAAAGACCTGGAAGCACAGCCGCACGGCGTTGAGGTCGATCGAGCCGGGTTCCCTCGCATGTCCAAATCCAGCTGGAAGTACAAATCGAACAGCATCGTGTTAGTAGGAGGAAGTAATGCGCATTCCCAGCGGCACTTACTTCTGAATGGATCGACTCGAATTTCTTGGCGCAATCGGAGTGCCTCCTCGACGTCCTTCTTCTTGACGCACTGAATGCCCAAGTTGTTGAAGGTGTAGCTCATGGTGGTGCTATTGATCTCGACGGTACACACACCCTTCTTGCAGCCTTCCTTCCCGACGAGATTGTGCGGATGCGGCTTGTGATCCGGGCCTTCCTTCGTGACGCAGGAAACGACTACCACCGCCCGACCCCGGTAACCGTGCACCTGTATGCTCGGGAACGTTTTATGATCGGCCGTCGTACTGACGCCCGGGATCGAGCCGGCCGAACGTCCCTCGCACTCATAGCGAAACCGCAGTGCCTTCGGGTGCGGCTGTTCCGTGATCTCCACGTACGGTCGTTGCGTTGCTACAGGCGGCATCTCTTCGCGTATATCTTTGTCGATTACGTGAACTGCAAGAAGATTGGGAACACAATGGGTTGACTATTATGTTACACAAGTGAAACCACCCAAGACTTTCGCCTGAGGTGGAGGAGAGGGTGTTAAATTCCAACAAAAAACATCAATAGCACGAACGGCAAATAGCTCACGGAGGAGGCACGGAAGCATGTTTTACAGAAGATGCTATTTACAGTACAATTATTACCTTCCTGTTCGCATGCGGGAGATGGTTTTTGGATTGTTTTGGATGGCGTTATTGGTGGAGATTGGTTTGGTGGTAGTTCTTGTAGCTGTGGTGGTGGAGGTGGCGATGTGACGGTAATTGTTGGGGATGGGTAGTTTTTAACAAGCTCAACACCACCACCGGAAGAGAGCGGAACAGAAGAAGCAGAGACAGTGCTGCTCGCAGCCGCCGTCTCAGGATTATTGTGCACGATCACATTGTACAGCCCAGCAAGGGGAGACCGTTGAAGGTGGTCGAGTTTGTGGAAGAGGTTTAGGTGCTCGTAGTCGGACGATGAGGTAGAAGAGTCCGACGAAGCAGACGAGTTATACCGTTGCACTGGGCCATCGTTAAACCCATCGATGGGACGTGAAACGGGATCAAACCGACGCACCGGGAAGGACATGGCGAATTAAAGCTTGCTGGGTAGTTTTATGTTCCACACAAAACGCTACACTGTAAGGGCAATCGGAACGGTGTTACTGATGGGAGGAGCAACACAATTCTGGATGTATTTTAAACTCGTTCGTTTAAATATAGGAATTCCGTGGAGCTAGTGTTTGGAGCAGTGAGCAAAAAAAACAGTACGTTGTTTCAAACGCAAACTGCGATCAGCACCGATCGGTTCAATATAGTCGAATTTATTTAATTTTGTACGATGATTTCAAACGTGCCTTTTTTCTCGCTCTGTTGCCGGTGCTACTCTCCTAGCTGCTGCCAAAATGCTACAAGATGCCAAGGTTCAGAAGAGCATGAGAGTAAACCGAAAAATCCATCCTGCACTGCACCATTGGATGGTAACAAATTATCCTAAATCCCCGCACAAGCATCGCTTACTAACGAACGCGTTCTCTCGCTCTCTCTCTCTCTCGCTCTCTCTCTCTCACTCTACGCTTTTTCGTGAAAATGCTAGTCTCGGAAGTTCTCATATGGTCGTGAGCAGTCCAACAACGATCGTGTACAACCACCATGGTACGGTTTCGTTGGGTGTCTGATCGAATCCGCCGACTAATGGAGAAATCTATTTTTAAACATTTTCATCGCACTATCGAGAGCCACTGAGGCGGCCTGAGTTTGGCCTGCAACGAATAGGACGCACGCCTTCTGGTCGGGAGTTGCAGCTTCTGGTTACGGACATTTGGACGACCCGGGGAGTTATATATTTCACATGTGTGCCGACTGTGGCGAGACATGCAGACAGAGGGCACAATTTATTTTACACAAAAAAAAAAGATCTTCTTAAGGTCACCTGCTGGATGGGTGGAGTGGTCTGTAGAGTATGTTCATGGCGGATTCATGGACATCGACTTAGAAAAAAGGAGTCAAAAATTTCCTACATTGTAGTGAGATTTGGCCTGGTTAGTCACATCGAACAGCAAATGGGAAGGATGAAAAGAAGACATTTGCACAGCACACTGGTAGAAAAAAAGTTATCTAAGGTCTTTATTCGCAGACACACCGAACCGAATGGACCCACCACGATACGGTTGTGCACTTTTGGAAGATTAATTTTAACACACAGAGGTAGTTTGTTCCAGCGGTAGCAAACACAAATCACGGCACAGTGAAAAAATGAATAAAATTTAGAAAAACCGAACCTCAATGATCACGAATCGTAATGTCACACCAGCGTTGGTTCACGTACGACTTGCGAGAACTTGCGTGAAGCGAAAACTGGTACCTCTGGGAAAATAGAATCCCGAAAATTTTCATCACTCTCACCCCTCTCTTACGTGCATCGATCGGTGGAGATAGGTCACAAGAGATTTTCCTTCTCCTGTGTAGATTTTCCCTCTGCTCTCTTATAGCTTTTCTTCTCACCGTCGTGTAGACGTGCGCTCTCGTGTGCGCATTTTGACTGATCGTTTCCACGCGTTTTGTGAGTCGCTCGAAATATTGACATCAGTGTGCACTCGGTGTACGTTAGTGTGCGTTCTGCAGAGATGGTGGAAAATGGTGGTAGTGCTATAAAATAAAACGACTAAACGCAACCTGAAGCAACGCGTTCTCGCGTGAGGGCACCAGGCAAGGTGTAGAGGTCGCCGTTTCCGAAGTTTTTTTTTTATTGCAGAAAACGATTTTGCAGTCTCGTGCGGGAAACTGAAACATATTTTTAAGTATAAAATAAAACATCTACAGTACGAATACGGGAATTATATGTTGGTGAAACAGATCACACATCTATTTGCAGCCAGTAAATGCATCGTCATCCGCACCGGATGGAAAATTGAGATGCAGGTGCCGAGGAACCAACGATTATCACAATTTTCACCACAACGTAGCGAGACACGAAACAGCTAAACGGACACGAAACACGTGCGATCGAGTTTGTAGCGCCTGCCGATGACGGTGGTGATCGTACGACATAAAAATAAAATCATGACATGACAATGATCATCTTCCACGTCCGCTGCCGCAGAAGAGTTGGCGTGTGTTTCGTCGGAAGCGAGAGCATTTTTTTTTGTGCGAATCCTACTGCCAAGTGTTGATGTATTTAATGAGGGTTGGCGTTTTGAGTTGTTTTTTTTTTTCTTCTTCGTTCTATCCCTTCTCTTGGATCACTGGCAGTAGTAATGCTGCGTAGCAGTTCTGAAAACTGTTCTTTTCATTTTTCATGTCATCGAGGCTCGGGTGACAGGTGCGGTTGTGGTTGGAGCCAATCCGATGTTGCCTCCTCCGCGAATGTGACGCAATGGGTTAGTGGTAGCATTGTAGCAATCGGCGAGTAGGACGCCGAAACCGGCAAGATCAACGACGCTATAGATCGTGGAAAACGGTACTCCCGGCAGACAGGCAGCCAAACAGACAGACAGATAGCAACCGGGTGTTTGGTTTCCACGAATTGGGCCTAGTGTTTTGTATGTTTCCGCTGTACGACAGGGTGCTGAGTCATTGTGAGATGGTCGAATAAAATAAGAAAATTAGATCACACGTTAGCTAAGAGGATGGTACGAAACAAACATGTGTAATAATACCACAAAAAACCTCATCAAAGAGGATTACTTCATCCAGAACAATAATCGATAAAACTACTTTAGATTTTGCACTAGCAAAAACCGTGTGTCCATTAGCTCGGTTTCAAAATTACCCGAATGACTAATAACTTGACCCGGCAGCAGCACTAATTTGTACTTGGACCCGGCTTGGACAGAAGAAGGATTGATTGTCGCTGCCATCTTGAAGCTTAGTCACCGTCCAATGACATCGGGCAGACATAATAAATCAAGGTGTACGAAATAATTGCACTGCCCCGTAGTCATGTGTCGTATCTAAAGCGCTGATAGCCGAAATGTGGATAGTTAGTTGTTTGTTTTTCCAAACCCACCACAAATTATGTCCGTCTAGCCGGTTTACATTGCATCGCTTTAATTGGGCGCATCCGATACGGTCGGCGAGGGCGGAAAATTCAGGATCGTCTAGCCGAAATGCATTTTTCAAACCCACGTGCCAACCAGGGTCAAGGTCGCTTGTTTACCGTTCGCGCTTGATTGTTTGTTGTCGGTTTCGGTTTTGGCGAGTGAAGGTAATGTTGCATAATAAAACGGGAATACTTACTAATATCATCTAACAAATCACTTTCTCCTAAAATTCCTTCTATTGGCAGAAGTGAGTCATCTGTAAAGAAAAATGGAAAGCAAGCAAAGAACGGTGGTTAAAATAAACGGTCGAAATATACACGAAGAGAGAGAGCGAGGGAGAGAGGGAGATAATTTTGAATGATATACGAGAAAACATTCGTTTCCAAGCGCATTGTTTACAAACACGGTGGTAAGTGTCATCGAAAAGAATAGTCAGGACATATGCCGTACGCGAACGAACTACATACCACGGAACCCATAATTACTAACCCCACGATAATGGTCCTTTTCTCCTCGGTGGCGGAGTGTGGAATGTCAAGAATTTTCCTCACCATTCTCATTCCCGGGCCGAGCGCTTCCTCGTTCCCAACAATGCCTCGTTCACGGTTAATATCGATTGCGCCGCTTGGCGAGCCTTGTTGGAGGAACGTAGGAGGAACGTTCTGGTATAATTTCCATTTTCTTTGCCACCGTTGAAGGCGTCGGACAGTGGAACACCACGAGCGAAGTGTGGCACACTGTGGAGTGTGGAATGCACACGTTTACACATTCCGATGGGCTTTTCTTTTGTGGCCGTGGGTTTCCCAACAGTCGGTAGGAACAAGGGAAGCTAGCCGAAAACATTACCGGTGAAGTTTATTCGTACAAGCGTCGTAAAGCAAGCGCACGTAATCGGCGAGAACGATGGTTGGAGCCATACATCCAATCCGTTTGTTGACCACCGGGTATTTTGCATAGTAACGCGGTATCGATTGAGTTCGCTCGCTTAAGCGTTTTTTTATCGAGCGGTCGGCTTCCACCGTACGCCACATCGGTTTTCCTAGGACCTTTTTGGTTGGCGTGATTTGTGTTGGTGATTCCTTTTTTTTCTTCCTCCTCCGTAGCAACGACCCTTGGAACGAGCCCTTCCAAAACGCATGGGGAATCATTACTCAATAATCCAACCATTTTGACCACCCTTTTCGAACCCCAATTCTGGTTGCCAATCGAGTCAAGTTTAAGGTTGCGGCAAGGTTAACAAAATGCTTTACCCCGTGTGTTTGTCTTACGGTGCGTTACAACAAAGGAATGTGCTGGGCACTTGTTGGAAGAGAATCTCCCTCCCTTCCCTGGACCTGTTGTTCGGCATTTTAATTACCACACAAAAACGCCACGCGTCGTCCGCCGATCATGTCGCTGTCATCCAGACCACTCCCGCCGGGAGAATGCAACGCCACTGACAGTTTGCACAGCTTCCCCATAAATCTTGTTTTCCCTCCGGCTCCATTTCCTCCAGGCGAGGTCTTTCCAGATTTTTGCAAAGGAATGCACCGCGCGGATGCATTTTCACTTTTAGTACCGACGGCATCGATGGAGACGCATGGTTTCGTGTGGAAGATGCGCAATTGAACACTTGTCGGTGAGGCGATCCGACATAAGAAAAACCGCCCCGCAGGAGATCGTACACCGACCGGACAAGATTAATGAGGAGTCACTTAAGCGGTGAGTAGTGCCTGCTGTTAATTAGTTGCTTCTCTGTGTGTGTGTGTCTGCGTGTTTGATCGCTTCAAAGCAAGGGAAACATGGCAGATTTAGCATGTGTTGCATCACATAGGTTTTACATTACCATTCCCTTGTTCTTATGTTCTGCGATCGCGTGCACCGGGCTTTGTTCCGAGCGGCTGGAGTGCAGTGTGGTAGTGGATTTCCTTGACTTGTTGTCACCGACGACACTGGCGCGTTCAGTAACCCCCAATGCGGTTCGCGATTTTACGAAGGGACGGACTTACCGCGCAAGAAAAGGGGAGTGTGAATGCATTTTTGATTTCAACGGATGGCAATAAATGTTGCGGTCGTAAATCACGTCCCCATCCATGTTCGCCGTTCGCTTTGATGGAACCGCGATGGACAAACAGTGGAGATATCGTCTTCAGCTGCTTGTTTCCTTATTGCAGGATCGAACGGAAAAAGACGGTGAAGACAACTTGATCGCCCAAAGACGGTAAATCTAATCCAGTGCGCAAGGTTAGCGGAAATGGTGACAATATTCTAGTGCTAGTTTTGCGTATCGAAACCACCGAGTAGCACCGCGAGTGTATAAATAGTTGCCACCCCTTCCGAACGATCTTCGCCAGCACGCGTTTTCGCATTGTTTGCGAGCGTGCAAAAGGCTAAATGTACAAAACACAAAAACACGCACACACCCGAGAGTTCGATGCAGCGCGGATGCAAACCGGTTCAAGATCATTTGCACAGCAACGCAGCAAGTGGTCAGTGCTGTGGACGGGAGAGCCGGTTGCCGCGTTGGAACGCAGAGGATTATATTTAGTCAGAGATTTTTGCTTTTAGTCGCACGATGCGAATGCTTGCAAGAAGGGAAAAAAAACGGGCAAGGCATGTTCGCCATGTGTTGGGAACCTTTTGTTGCCCGACACAGTGTCAACAAGGAAGAGCGAATGGTGCGAATAAAATCACCACCCGATCAAGATTGTTCCGGTTTTTTCTCTCTCTCTCGCTCTCGCTCTCTGTCTCAGCATCAGCTTCAGGTTGTCAAAGCAGGGCGATGGTGTTCAAGCACCTTCTCTGGTGCTGTTTTTCCAACGACAACCGTCCCATCGCGGCTGACACTGACACTTTTTCCCCAGTCCTTATGCGACACGAGGCCAGGATGCGATTAACCGAAGCCGCTTGTGTACAAACAATGGCCGATCGGTCGACCGGGTCTTATGATATTATAATAACAATAAACATATCGGTCTCGCCAGCTGGCAAGCGGTTGGAATGCATCATTTTCCCGGTGCAGATGAAAGCGGTCGCTCCGCAATCTCCGCGGGAAGTTGTTTGTTTAAACGCGATGCGACGCGTTTACTTTACAGTCACAGTCGCGGCGATTGACTTGCCGATGGAGACGAATAATGCTATTTGATGAAATGGCAGATGGAGACAATTCAATTAGAACAAGCGATGACGCGTTTGTTGAAAACAAAAAAAAAGTTGCTTAGTTCTAGTACAGAGACGTCTGGACTCGAGATAACAGGGCAAAATTTCCTTCGAAAGGAACGTAAAGACTGCAGCTTCGAGTAATTCTTGGAATAGCATTTGTGGCATGAAAACAAACATCGGTCCCTAGATACCCTAGATACGGCCGTACTACCATCGCATGCATTGGCATTAGGGGACGGTAATTTAGCCAGAAGTTCCCCGGCCGGTGTTGAGTAAACTTACCGCCCCCGATAGCGATAACAATCAGGCGCGACACTATAAGAAAGCCTTTCGTCCACTGCCAAGGCCACAGTAGTTTTGCGGAGATACGAAGCGATGGCACCGTCTGCGAGGGTACTCGTCGCACTGTTGGCACTGACGGTCGGCCACTCGGAGTGTAGTCCATTTTTCGGGAACAACTTTGTGCTTCCGCAGGGTGCGCGACTCGCAAACGCGGCCAACTCCGTCGTCCGAAACCTGGACGCTGCTCAGTCGCAAGTTCGTGTGTCTTTAATAAACCCGACTTCCTCGCAGTTCCTTAGTGCGGGAGCGACGGCTTTGCGCGAATACGTAGGCAATACAACGCTCGTTGTGGGTCAGTTGTACCGGGAGGTGGCACAGGTAGCGGTCGATCGTACGACGGCACCGGCCGTAGTTTTCACCCGCCTCACGCTTGCCCTGCAAGCCGTGCCCGAATGGAGTCGAAACCTATCGCAATCGCTGGACGTGATCAATCAGGTGTTTAACTACGACGACAACGTCAACACGGCTAGCTATCTGGAGTTTCTGAGGAGCTCGATTGCGCTCAACGTGAACGAACTGGCGGACGTACTCGGACGCTTGGGTGAAGCGGTGCTCGCCGTTGCTGGGCAGCCTTTAAACACCCAGCAGTTTCTGCAGATAGTCTCGGCAAACGGTACCCTACAGCAGCTTCAGGACAAGGTTGACACATCGGTGCGACTCTCGGCGGACTATTCCTCCAGTATTACCAAGCTGGTGGCTGCTGTTCGAGCGGCCAACGACTTCCAGTCCCGATCGTACTCGCTGATCCGTACCAACCAGGCGTCGATCAACACGAACTTCGATCGTTACAGCAGTGCGTCGAATGCATCGTTCTATCGGTTTCTAACAGCGGCCGATTCGCTCTTCAACCATCTCAAAACGACCAACGAAAGTTTCGTTTTCCGCTGGCCCCTACTCTTCAGCTCCTCGGTGCAGGATCAGCTGAACCTATTGAACCATTCGATCGATCATCTTAATGGCAACATATTGCAGCGAACCCTGGCCGTCGCCCAGAACTTGGCCCAAACGAGCGCCCTGTTCAAGGAGGGCAACAATCCGCTCGCCCAACTGCGAATCGAAACCGATCTGTACACGCGAGTGCTGCTGGATGTGCTGAATGGAGAGAACTATTGCGCAACGGGATTCATCCCTACGTTCCAAACTCTACCGGCACAGGTGACCACCCTCGTTGCGGCGTGTTTGACCGATCAGACGAATCTCGAGAGCCAAGGTTCGGCGCAGTTGGTTTCGCTAGCCAACAACTTTCTGCGACCCTACGTTACGGCGATCTACGGGCGGCTTAACATCTGCTTCCAGCAGCCTTTCGACAGGATGACCGAGTGTTTGGACAAAGTAAGTGGGTGACAAGTTGCAAAAAAACATACTAACAGTGCTATCCTATTTCCAGATCGTCGCCACAATCGACTTTAGGGGAAAGTTTTTCCTGCTCGATCTCGCCAGCCAACTATTCTTCGAGCAGGTCCAGGAGGAGCTGCCCTACTGTAACGATCGCGTGCTGGAGTTAGTGCGAAACTCAGGCCTTCGTGATGCCTGCCTACTGGGCGGTCTTGCCAACTAAGGAACCACTAGACTTCCAGAGTACTTCCAGAGCGTTTCTGCTTTATTAGCCACATAAAGAACTACTTCGACCAACGAGTACGATAGCGGGTTCGCTTCTTGCTGTAGATGCACATCTCCTGGATGTTGTGATAGTTTAGGAAGTATCCGTTCTGGGCCACACACGTGTTGAAGTTGTTTTGTATCTCGCTGTCCACGAACGTTTCCACCTGCTTCGCCGCGTTGTAGATCCGCCCGTTCGCCCAGTTGTTTTCGTACCCGTTCTGGAAAGAAACCAACCAACCAACAAAACAGTTCCCCATTGACAGCATCGTTTGCACTGCACCAAATGGCTTACCAGCTCCAGGCAGTAGTTAATCTTTCGCGGTACGTAACGAAAGCATATGTCGAACGCTCCGTACGACGCGTTGATCGCGCCAACGACGAACGTGTCGAGCAGCTGGGAGATGATCGCAAACGTTTTCTCCTCGTTCGACGTCTGCTCGGCGAGGCAACCGTTCACGTGGGCGAGCGTGAAGTTCGGGAAGGCCAGAATTTTCTCGATGTACGACTCGGTGCAGTCGTTGGAGAGCATCGGATCGGACGCGACCTGTACGGCGACCTGCGTCATGTAGCCCATGGGAGCGGCAATGGAGCCGCGTGATTTCCACTGCTCAATGTCACGGTGCTTGTACAGCTTCAGGTTCTCGAAGTTGATGCGTATCTTCTGGATCGTGTTTTCGAGCGCTTTCTTCAGCGCAATGAAGTAGGCGGTCGTTTGCTTCGGGAAGGTGGTTGGTATTTTATCCTTCAACCGGCGGTACATATCCTCCTCGAAGCCGCGCAGATCATCCAGTGCCGTAACGATGTCCTCGATCTGGGCGAGCGAACTGTTCAGGTACGCGTCGATCGACTCGTTAAAGCCCTGCTGGGCCGCTAGTGCCCGGGCGTTCGTTTCCACCGTCCACGCTTCACCCTTTTCGATCACATCCACCAACCGGATCACGTTTTCCTGCAGCTTATCCGTGGCAGCAAACACGTCGTCCACGGCGACGCTTACATCGCGTTGATCGAACAGCGCCTCGGACAGGCTGATCGATGCTATGCGCAGGTCACTGTTGATCGAACGCAGCAGGTTGTGGTTGTACATGCTGTAGTCCAGGTTCTGGAGCATCGAGATGCTGTTCACCGAGTCGTACCCGTTCAAATATCGAATCGCTTCGATGAGCGTGTGTTGCACCGACTCCAGGTCTCTGGTGGTAAACTCCTTAAACGTTGCCTCCAACCGGCCAGTGACGTTACTCACGTACTCCAGCAAACCAGTGCTGGCGAGCTGCAGATAGTCCACGGTTGGAACGGCCATCTTCAAGCGCTCGGCAGCCGCTCGAGCGGCGGACACGTTTTCCACGATTCCCATCGTCGTGTTCGTCACTTCCTCGTCATCTGCCAGCGGGTTGCTGCTAGAAGCGCCGGAAACGACCGATAAATCGCTCTCACTTAGCAGCACCCCCAGTGCGACAAGCGACATCAGCACTGCTCCACGTAACTTAACGACACACCGGTGCATTGCGAAGCACAGAATCCCTGACTACCTGCCCGAGGTTCGTTTGGTTCGGTTTGGATGAGCTACTTGGATGAGCTCCGATTTCAAACTGAATAGAAGTTCCGACCTAGGCTTGGCCGTAAGCCCTTCAGCCGGGCTTCCCGTCGATACCATCATTACGCGCTTGGAAATAAATGCGATACGTAATAGTAGCAGGGGGAGGGAGGGTTTGGGGTGGTCCAGCGGGGCCCCTCCGCGGCCTACGCCATTATAATCAGTAGCAATAATAACGATTCACCCCACCGTGCACGCTAGAACGCTAGACAATTCCTAATCATCGCATCAACACTTGACCTGGGGCATTCTGTTCGCCGTGGGTGTGAGGCGTGGAACAAAGTAGAACCAAAAAAAAAAAAATAACTACCCTAAGCTGGATGCACTGGATGTGTGTTTGGATCACCTTCGCAGTGATATCCATCGAATTGTGGAAAATATATTTTTGAAAGTTTAATCGCCCGTCAAGATATCTGGCCGTTCTCGGACAGCTTTCGAACTTTACGCCGAACGCACCGAGGCGACGCATGAATGGAAAGGCAATCACCTCCGGGAATCGCGTGCATTAGAACACAATAGTCGTTCATTGATGCTTGAACGTGCGAACCCGAATGCGGTCAGTGCTGCGGTGCATCCAAGGGGCGGTGCATCCGCCACTAAGATCAGCTTTACCGACCAGATGATGCGGTGGTGGTCGAGAGAGCTCGGCTACTGATACTGACGAAGGGCAAGCCAAGCCAAGCCAAGGTCAGTTGATCGTTATGTAAATCGAGTGCAGTTCATAGTGTGAACAAAGTTAGACCGATCATCGAGCAAATTGAGCAGCCAACACAAACTAGCAGTCGAGCAGTTTCTTACCAACGAACAGAACTGTTGCCGATGCCTGACGATGGAGTGTCGCGGTGGAGATTCAGCAACGAAAGAGAAACAAGACGGACATAAAAGACACCATAAAGTGGCGTCCATTATAGTCGGGGGATTTCGGAGCGGCCAGATATTTAATCGCCCGGCGCGACATTCTCTCTTATTAGTATTCGGCGCAAGAAGCGCACGATGATATGCTCGGGGTAATGTTCTTTGAGGAAGAACCCCCGTATAAACTGACGGTAGATATGTTACCGGTGATTGTTGAATGGGTTTCTGGAACACATAGTGACGATTATAGTTTGGAAGATTGAAAAATCCCCTGGTTTGATATACTGCTGGTGATCTGTGCTTGAAGAGCTATTGATCATGATTTGGAGATATTCGGTTGGCAACGTTTTAGGACTCATGCCGAATGCATCCCTAAGTGCTCTCTGATTGTGCAACAAATGAATTGTGTGCAAGTGCGATGTACTTTGGAATGCGCGTATCTTCTTGTAATCAAAATATAATAATGCTTGTAAGACGGACATTAATTTAGTTCAAATATTTTGATTTAAGCTACTGATAAAATGAGATGCCAGTGGACACGAGTACTCTAAACGTTGTGTTGTTGTTGCGTCATCGATCGTTTCGTCGCTACGGATCTAGATTAGGTTAGGTTATCAAGCGGAAGATTAAACAGTGCTGATAATTGTTCACTATCCCCGACCCGATGAGGAGTGAGTAAAACAGTGAAATGCAAACAGTGAAAATGTAAGCACGAACCATACCTGCACCGTTGACATAATCAGCCATGCTGTTGTGATGTGAAGGTTTATCTAGTGTTTTGTCGATCACTTGAAGCTTATTTTAATAATATTGAACGGACAAGTAGCAGTAGCAGTAGTAGTCTTGCTGCTTGGCACGTGAATGCACCGGAATGCACACTTACACCAACACTTGACCAACAGATTCCGCACAAACACAAGCACACGGGCAAAACAGTAACGATTTACGTTCGAAGGCGGGGAATCGCGTGAAGATTCAAATTATCGCGTATCGTTACGCGTGTAAAAATGTCTACAAATTGTTTCAAAAGTTTGATTGCACTAAAGCACCTTCACTCGAAATTGTCTTCTTGGTCAACGTTTATTTCGCGCTTCTCTTTCGAGACACACTGTTGTGCTACCATCCTGACCCTAGAGGGCTGATGCTAGCAGATCAACTAGATCACAAATCCTGCGAACGAGAGAACACGAGATAATGGGGAGATAGATTTTTTGGCACTTCATGCTTCAAGCACTCAGCAACTGATCACTCGCAAACGGAAGAAAACGCAAAAAAAAATCATAAACAAAATCTTCGCCAGAAGCACTAGCAGCAAAACAACGAAATGCGCACTACTGGAAAAGCACAAGCTAGCAAGCAAATGGTACACATACACTCAAGCACACCTGCAACCTATACGTGGACTTTGGTGAAACAAAAACAAACGGAACCGAACGTGGGAAGCCACCGAGTGGAACCGTGGAGGGAATAAAACGAAATAAGCGCTCCAGCACGACACGCGATGCACGTTGATCGCGTCAGTAGATCGCGTTTTCGATCGTTTGACAAGAGGAAAGAGAGAATGCGTTCGCTTGGGGGGGAACCAAGTTGTTGTTGGTAGCTCGGCGTTCGCGTCTAGCTGGGTATGAGCTATGATCACAAGCATAGCGGCGTGGCTTTCGGCGGTTTTCCTATGCCGCTAGTTTTTCGAAGAATTGAAAACAGGTTTAGGTCTAGACATTACGTCTAGCCATAGTTACACGCAGCATCCAAAGTGAGGGTATAAAAATTCCACCGAAAATATAAAAAAATAATTTACAGAAAGGGATCGTTAGGAGATTTAACCCACTGGTTGACACTTTTTAGAGCAACTTCAATTCAGAAGGGCTCATACAGGAGTGGCAAAGTCCAGGCAATCACTTGAAGTCACTTGCGTTTCATTACACTACAACAGAAGCACACATTATCATGCTTCCGGCGCTGATTTGACCACTTTTGGGAAAATTGCCAGCTGCTGAAAAAACCCACTGGAGCACAAGAGCACGCTCACTTCTTATCACATAGTTCCACATAGTAGGTAATCCAGTACCTAGTGCGTTTGCGGAAAACGAAGACAAGACCGAACTCCCGGCGGAACCACCAACCAAACACTGAACCGTTTCGTAGCAGGATTAAGAACAGTCTGGCGTCCGGTGGAGCTTCCGAGCTAGCAAGTATCCGTTCCGCGTTTCGCTTGTTCTGGCCCGCTAGCCGGGATCGGGAGGAAAAAGTAAGAGAAACAAACGCGTCGCCGCGTCGTTTTCGCCCAACCCGCCCGACATACGTGTTGGGTTTTGCGTTCCGCAAGATTCAAACCCCGTTCGACGATCATGCAATCGCGTGTGGGAAGGGGATGAACGCACACAAGCCGTGTGTTAGACCGAGAGAGACGATGACGATCGCGAACCGGAATCAATGCTATGGGAGTTTGTGTCCGTGTGTGTGCGTGTGGTGGCGGTTGCATGCAAGTGTGCGTTCTCGGCCCATCTTTCGTCGCTAGAGCGAGAGATAAAGGGTAGCAGTATGTGTGTGATCAATCCGCAGAAGAGACCCCCCCCCCCCGCCATCATACCCCAACCCCATGGTGGAGCAAATCTGTACAACGACGCGAGAAACGCGCCACAAACACAAGCATAAGAGGCACACAAACATCATGCTGCACGCACGCATCCGCGTCGATCATCGCCGTCGCCGTCTGTCCAGCTGGCATCGACTTTCTTCTCTCGAACCGTACCCATCGACACAAGGTGGTTTCGGTGGGTTTAATGTCACGAGCATGGCAGGTGATCGAACGAGAAAGATCGCTCGAAGAACCGCCTTCGCCCTATCACCGTTCGCTCTCAGCTGTCCACTGACCATAAATCCGTAATCGTCACCACTGGTCGCGAGTCTCGTGAATGGGAAAATCCTTACGCTTGGGTTTTACCAGGCACACGACTGCGTTCATTTAGGGGAAAAAAAGCAAAACATTCACAAGAGCACTGATTAAAAATAAATGAAATCACTGGGCCAAACAGAGAGGGGTGGGATGGCCCATCGGGTGGGTGGTAAACAGTTCACCTATCCCATTCCTAGCAGGGAGCAGGTTCTATGATCGCCACCTCACTCGCTGGTGTGTGTGTGTGTGTTTGGGAAGGTGTGAGGAGGAGCTTTGTGAGTAATTAATTGGTGCCCGTGTACGTACGTCGAAACCTGTGACTGGGTGATATGAGTTTGGGGCATCGTGATCGGATAGGCGCGCAATGCTAAACCGGTTTTGCCACGCTGACCGCGAGAGGTGTTTCTGGGCTTTTCCCAGCAACCGACGGGCCCCGTCGTCTAGCCGATAAGAGGACTCCGTGTCCGAGTGTGCGAGCGCGGGAATAAGATTTCGGGAAAGTTTGTGTTCGCTGGGAAAACTGTGCCACTGGCCGATCGCAACGAGAGGTGTGTTTAGAATGTGTTTTGTTTATGGTGGATTTACCGCCGGCGGATGCTGTGACGGTGCCGTGCCGGTGGGTGAGATAATACCGGATGGTTGGGAATCGAAAGGGAAAGGTTGTGGGAATATCTACCCTCGGGCGCTCGGATGAGATGATGGGCTGATTAAGGTGCTGAAGTGGGAATATGAGGCTGATCTAGCTCGTCAGCCAACATTAACATTTGTATGCAAGCAGAATGGCTGATAAAAAATGTTCTTTTGAAGATATTTACACGAAGCTTGAACAAAAGTAGGCTTTGTGTTTGAATTGCTTTGGATTCAGAGGAAATTGAATGCTGGCTAATTTTTTCGCAAATTGAATGCTCGGTTTCATGCACTTGGTTGCACTTCTTTAAATCAAACACGAATTAAATCGAGTCTATTATTTATGATACAAAATTGCATACAAATTATTTTCATATGAAGAAAATTCACGAATTCGTCTTATAGAATGTGTCTCGTAGATTGTTTTTTACACTTTCTTCTCAAAATAAACCTTTTTTCATCATACCGAATGTTTGTGATTTGCATCGGGGTGAATCAGTCTGTGGTTGGTTCGGAGGTGGCAGACAGGGCCGGAAGCGATGATTCATCGCTACCGAACACAACCGACCACGATGCCGGCTGGAAGGGGGTGGGTGATGGTTCGGAATTTATTACGACAGTTTTGTTGCGCCGAAGATCAAGTGCCCGCGATTGGTTGGCAATGGGAAGGGAATAAAAATTAAACTGCTACCACCGCCTAGAAGTGAATGGTTTGCTGAAGTGGCGCTGTGCATTCTCGTGCTCGGTAAACATACATAAACAATCCAGTACATGCGAGGGGTTTGAAAGTGGAATGATATCGGTGTTTTCTAGCATGCTGTTGTAGTTTTTTGTTAAGAAATTGTGCAGAAAATTAAAAAAAAAAAATTTCTCACTTACCTTACGCAATACAAAAAATGTAGAAGATGTATTTAATCTCTCCGCACAGGTGGCTCTACTGGGAGATTAACAGCAAATTTCGGCCGGCGTACACTACACTCGGCACATACTCCGTTTTCAAACAACTTGATAACAAACACACTCTCTAGCGCCAAGTTTATGGTAGGTTCGTTGTTTCAAAGAAATAAAAAAAAATTCGCCGAACGAAATCAGAGCCGCAACCGCTTCCGCTGGCACGGGCACGTACTGACCTCCCGGTGGACGTCAATAGCGAGCTGGTAATTTGTCGCTAATACCTGCCCCCAGGCACCTTGAATTGGAGAAGAAGAAGGGTCCGTCAGGCGATAAGGTTCCATTCAGCAGCCCTCTACACCCCGTTTCCAGCGCTCTGATAACTGAAGCGCGAGCTCGAGAGCAGCTTCTTAGCGCGAAAGATAAGATACTTCGTGTTTATGGGCGCAGGGACCGAACTGGCACTGGCAAGAAACTGTCAAGTTCAGTGCGTTACGTACGCGTTTGTTGATTGTTTTTGTTGCACGCCGGAAAGTACACAAACTGTTCTCACCGAAACGAAAACTGCATCTTCCGTGTGCAACGCGTGTGGTTTGAATAAAAGCAAAAAAAAACGTTCATCAACAAACAAAGAACGTGTGAGGTGGAGTTGGTGATGGGAGATGAGATGAAAAAAAACCCCGATCTACTGGCGATCGGTGATAATTGTTATGACAGTTTCAAGACGTGCGTTTCGTCACTTGCGCTTTGCCAATCCTCAACCACCACAATCGACCGTGAATTCCTAACCTGTAAAATGACGCCGTTTCTAATCGGTAAAGCAAACTGGCGATGAGTTCGCTCCCGGCTGCGACTGTGGCACGTCGTTTTTTTGTATTGTTTTTTATGAATTTTCACAATCAAAACTATTCACTATACTGCACCGTACGCACGAGAGCACTTTTCTGCACTATTTTTTTATCTGCTTTAGTAAAATAAACACACACTTGCACGCGTCAAAATCGTTGCTTTGACAGTTGATAAAGCGCCTGCTAGGACGTGTTGGCTCCTGTTTGCAGCTTGGTCGCTGCTGGCAGATCCTCACTGGTGGACGTTTGAAGAGCTTCTGACCGGAGCGTTCGGTCCGCTGGTCGGTGGAAATGTTGCACGAATCCTTCGCCGGCACGAGTGGAAAACCGGCCGGTCGTGGAAAAACGCGTGCGGAAAACTGTGGTTTGCAACACGCACGCACACAAGCGAAAACGGGCACAATATAAACAGTGTCGGGGAACGGAGCGCGCGCGCGTTTACCCGTGTCAGAGTCGCAATTCACACTCGTCGTCTCTCGCCTACATGGGCGCTGTTAGCAGCCAGGGCCGGGGATACTAACACCGACTGGCAAATACTACTATTACACGCGCTCGCCCATATAACACACTCGTTGATAGGAGGAGAGGGGATGCTGTTCGATCTCTGGAGCTGCTGTATCGTGGTCGTGAACGTGCCGTGGTAGTATGGGACCTACAAAACACACAGCCACAGCGGTTCGTGCCGTGCTAGCGCTGATCGGCCAGTGGATTAATGTGCGAGACGCTCGTCGACAACGACCATTCTCAACGAGAAACACGTGCGTTGGACAGAGAGGCTTTGGGAAGGGTTGTTTCTTTTCCCGTTCGACAACATCCGACCAATACTGATATCGGTCTCGGCCGCACTAATGATGTCATCATATGTTTTCAGTCCGTAGCTTGTGTGGACAGTGCGGTTCAAAAAAGAAGAAACACTTGTCGATTATTTTTTTTATTATTTATTAAATCTTGCTCGGATTGACGAAAGGACAGTTATGAAACTGAATGATAAGTTTTTTGAAAGTGAAATAATTATCGTGCATAAACAAAAATCGAATCGCACTGTGTAAACGCGCGTCATGACGACGACGAGCCCGACCGGATTTTAATATGTTGGCTACTTAGATTCCCATTAGACGGGCGAGGGGCAAACTAATGGGACGGTAGGGACGGTTTACGTCGGCCGCACAGCGCTGTATGTGTGAAAAGGTGCGGGGCGCCTGCGCATCTACATGTAAATCAAATCAACACTTATTCGCTACCTGTCGTCCGATGGTAGATACATCGACCTAATGTTTGGCGGGGCTCGATCCGGAAAATCCCGGACCGGGGTAAGCCTAGCCATGACGCTCTCCCTCTCTCCCGGTACGCGCGACGGATCAATTAAACTGGGCGGGAAATTGGGTGCCGATGCTGGAGGGAAGAAGAACGTATAAACACGATGATATAATAATTGTTGCAACACAATTTGTTTGTTTATTTTATTCGCTATTCGCTGGTTTTTGCACCGATGGTGAGAATTTTAGCCCGAACAAGAGTGGTTTAAATTTTCTCGGCAATCCGTACGCTGTTATTGCTGAATGTAACCGACTCTAGTTTAATCGACTGAAACGAGATACACTTTGTGGTATCAGTTTGCCCACTTCTCATCCCTTTGAGGAATGATTCACAAGCGATGCTTTTGGGAGGAGAAATTTAACTGACCCACGCGGTGAATCATCCTCGATCTTACTATCAATTTAGTTGATACAGAAAAGGTCATCAACGAGGAAAAGGTGGTTGGTTAGAACCAACACAACATTGATATCGATCTGTAGTACGCCTGATGAGCTGGCTGGACCGATTGTTAGTAGAAGAGGGGAAAAAAGAGCTTGCAAGCCTACTAATAATGTATGTTGGTTAAGTGCCCTTTATTAGTCATACGCTAGCGGTGTCAAGTAACAAGACGCCAGTACATGGCGTCAGTAGAAGTCGCGTCCTCGGGTCGCGTCAGGATGACTCCTCTCGGCAAGGAGTCACCTGCCGCAGGAATCCAAACAAATGCGTGAGGTGACTAGATGTCGCTCCCATGAGTATTCTAACCCACCTTTCGAACACTTTGCGTGAGAATTTATGTTGCACCGGAATTCCGATTTCAACTCCCACCGGTTAGCTTTCTTACCGTTGATTATGCTGGAAGTATGACTCATCACCGTGGTACGTGACTTTAAGGACTCGTCAGGACTCGCGGGAATCCTTTCCGCACCAGCAGTTCGGCTTTAAGAAAAGTGAGGTGAGCCGATGTTTTGACATCATTCCGCGCTCTGATTGGCTGCCGGCACGAGGCGGCGTGTTTCGTTGATGTGATTTTGGCGCGTACCCCAAAAATGCGCAAGTCCGCGCACTAACACAGGGACTTCATTCATGTTTTTCCCGAACATCAAGACAGAGCAGCGTTAGTAGTGAGTGTGTGTGTGTTAGTGTTTGTGCGAAGCGTTTCCGATCGTTCGGAGGGTAATGCAGACGCAGGTCCTGCAGGTTGGAGGCTGGAAAAGTACACGTTATCCTTGGAAGAGTTCTAGGAACTGGTGTTCTGACTAACCGGCTCTCTCCTGGCTTCCTCTGACGATAGAACGGGCCGTGGGCAAACTTCGCTGATTCACGCGAAACAGTCAAGCTTTTCCGAACGTTGAATGTGAGTGGCCAGTGGCTTGGTAGGCTTGGTAGGACCGGTAATTAGGAACATTTTTCAATCGATTTCTTGTCATCCTTAAAACATAGAAATGAAATGCAAGTGGGTTTATTGCTGAATGGAGTTTTTTTCCATCTGTTCCTTCATTGGTTTAACCAGCCGGGCTTCCTGCAGCAGCTTCGGCGGAGGTTTTTTCTCGGAACTCTAGCATGAAAACTTGCTGGTTGGATTTTGGCATTTTGGCACCGAAAAAGCGCACGGAATTTCTCGGAATCGGGTAGGTTTGCTGCATAATGTATGCCGCATGAAGGACGTTAGATCTGAAAATTTATTGATTTTACATAGAATTATCGCGTGCCCCTGGCCCCCTGGGCGTTGACATTGAACTTGAAGCGATTGAGATTGGGATTTCCCGGCGGCAGAGATTGTTGTCGCAGGGACGTGTGAGAGGTTTTATGTTTCGGAGGAATGTTTAAGTTTGTTTCGATGTTCGTTTCGACGCTTCATCGAGATGAATGAAGACAATTGTTGTGTAATAAAAATTCTTGGTAAGTGAGATGATGGTCAAAGGTCATCGATTAAAGATTATATCACCGATACCACACAAACTTATTGATATGTGCATGTTCTCATGCAACTAGTTCAAAAGAAATTTAGAAAAATATTTCGTAAAAATTCGGTAGCATATTTCCTACCTTTGAATACGTTGAATTACGTTTATAAACAAGTAAAAACATGATACAACCCTATCGTCATTTCAAACAACATTATTTAAAAGCTATATATTTAATTATCAAAATTTAAATTTATGTGCGTTAACATTCCCGCGACATAAGTAAGCTCGAAATATTGCAGAAAGCTCCAATATCACTCAAAAGCTTTAACCTAGCCGAAAAAGCGTTGTATGCAAGAGCTCGATTCGAGCAGATGAACAATGAACGCTGATCGCTCATGTTTGAATATGCGGTTACTGGAGCAGAATAAAGGACTCGCTCCAGTTCGAATTTATTTTTGTTAAACCGGAATTAAAATCTTACATTAACGCTTCTAGCATGTGATATTAAGGCATACAAGAAATGAACAATGACATAAACAACACATAAGTTGGTTTCTAATCCGTTCGATTATGCACTAATATTTATTGCATTCCACCATACGAAACAATGCAGTTTGTGGGTGTTTGCCTCTGTACCTAGTGTGACACCTAAGAGATTGCGTACATCTACCGTTGTTCTTCGTTTTCTTTTCCTTCACACTGCTATCCAAACGACTGGTCAGACATACGTGAACGTGCGCACGGATAAGTGTATTTTATTGCTTTCTTCGTGCTCCAAATATTCCATTTCTCATCATCAAATCATGGACACAAAACGCATCCACTCTCCCCCAAATTGGCTAAGCGCACCGGTGGCAAATTTGGTTTCAACGGTTACGGCGACCTGCGGCTGGAGCGCATGCACTGGTGTTGGTTTTACAAAGAAACGCTTCGGGCGTCGAAAATCTCACTTTCGATCACGTGTACCGCATCGCACATTGCGATGCTGTGTTTTTATTCTTTTTGTTTTTTTTTGGGAGTTTATTTTACGCACTGTGGGGTTTTTGTTTGATTTTGTAAAATTTTAGCTGTTTCTCCGCGACATTTCAACCACAATATGATAACGAAAAGATCCATCGAAAATGTTCCCTTCGATCGTCCTCCTTCCTCCAAATTGTTACGCTATTATATAGGCCCTACAGTGTGTGTGTGTGTTTTTGGTTGCTATATTATTGGTTTCGTTTACATAGGTTAAATATTTAAACATCTAAATTTTGAACTCGAATTAAAAGCTTTTGAATCTGCTTCCACTAATCCACACAACACATTCATACGTGGCTCTCTGTATGACTTAGAAGAGCGAAACGAACGTTTTTATAATTGTCTCATTAATATGGTGTGAGTTATTTCAAATGGGATACCTTTTTTCCATACTTTGCTGCAATCGATAGTTCAACGGGAAACTGATACGGGTGATACGAATGTCAAACGGGCTTTTGAGTAACAAAGGCTATATTTGCACACGCTTTTCTCTTCGAAATCTGCGGGCTTACAGGATCCTAAACATTAGAATTTTGGGGTTGTTTTTCATGTTAGTACTAGTAGCAGATAGAGTTGGCGTTGGATGTAGATTTTCTTAAGTATCACAGAATCAGCATATTTGCTTACATTCGGTTTTGGGTTTTAAATTGTTCGAGTGGAAAGATGTGGTTTAGTTTGATTTGCCTGGGAGCTTGGGGTTATGAATGGTTCTTGGAATGACGTATCTCGTAGAAATGATTGCCAGCCTCGTCTCACACGCATTAGTCAGCATCACACTACTAGCTACAATTCGGCTTTGGCTAAATATGGCTCTCAACGCAACGACTAAGCAGCGCTAAGCATCGAACGGACACGTACGGTGTAACTTTGCAAAAACGGGAGCCTCTACTGTAAGCGCACACCTGCATTCTGCCATATTTTGTGTGTCAGGGCATACTAGAATCGGTGAAAACGAACGCTACTGAACGTTGATTTAGTGTCTACGACGGTGCCGCTCACCGTTCTTTACCAAATGTTTCCAATCCAATACAATTCAATTCGTCCAATAAATGCAACAAGAGTGTGGACAGGATTTGGCACAGAGAGTACTCAGCACATGTTTGTGGGATGGAATTGTGCAGTTGGTGAGTTCGTACCGGCGAAATGATTCATGAAGAACATGACCGAACCGAATGATGGTGGAATGTTGTATCGAGAGTGTGAAGGAGAGAAAGAGAGAAAGACCAACCAAACAGGTAGAGGGGATATTTGGCACCTTAGAGAAAGCGATTATATCGGTGCCAGTTCCAAATTGTACCATCCAAAATCACACGAGCCCCGCGTGCGGGAGCGCCTAAACCATTCCAAATCCTTCGGTTCCCTCGCTGATGGCAAACATGAGTGCCTTCTCAAACTGTTCGTAACTTTCGTAGTCGGGCAAGCAAAGTTGGTTGAAACTGTAAGGTAAAGATAGGCTCATTTAGTACGATGGATGGATTGATAGGACGATTTCCGCCGTACGTACCAGGTGTGGGCCGTTGGAAGGTTGCCAAATGTGGGTGCAGCAGTAATTTGAAACCTGGGATTCAGCTCCTGCAAGTGAGGCATTCGTAAGTGTGCGAGGTTGCAAGTTGTTTGCGGGGATGTGTTAACTTACCTGAAAACCACCAGGCGGTAGCTGCGAACAACCGGTGGTGAACTGAAGAAGACGGGCCATTTCGGTTTGGGAGAAGTTTCCAACGGCTGCCCAGAACCAACCAAGCACGCGGCGGAACTCAGCCGAGCCACCGTTCACGATGTGATTCGCGCGGAAGTCGGCGATCGAGTACTCACCAGTACCACAAAGCAGCAACTGCAATGAGGCGAACGTTATTAGGTTTGTTTTTTGTTGTTGTAAATGTTCATTTACACCCAACACGGAACGTACCTCCAGCTCGTTTTCATCGAAAATGCTTAACAAATTATCGGGAATGATACCGTTCAAGCCCTTGAGGAAGCTGTCGATCTCCTCGCGCACGTTGTTGCAGAGCCGCTGCTGGGCGAGCGCGTCCAGGTACTGGTTCTTGGTAGCATTCGTCACCCGCACCTTGGCCCCGTTCGGAATGAGCTCGACCGTCTTCTGCAGCTGGCCGCTTTGATCGTACATCTCCTCCACGAAGTACAGCTCCAGGTTGTCGCTCGTGTCCAGATCCGTCTCGAGGATGTACTTGATCTTCGACAGGTAGAGATCGGGATCGTCCTGCTCGAAGTACTTGTAGTGGACGCGCAAGCCGATCAGCTGCGCCAGGAAGGAGCGGGAGAACCGCGCCCGCACCAGCTGCCGATACGTTCCACCGAGCGCCGACTCGTACAGACACTTGCCGACCACCTTGCCCGCGAACTCGAAGTGCTTCAGCTTCAGATGGGCCGGTCGGTTCGGGTTCGGGTGGACCAGGGCCTGCCGCTTGTCGTGGAATGTACAGAAGAGACCACCACGGGGGTCAAATAGAGCGCTGCAGACCAGCTCGAACCATTCGCGCCGTAAACCGCCCCAATCGATACCTGCCAATGGAGGAGGAAGCGTTACTACCGCAACTACTAACGCGACCGATCCAATTTCCCCACACCTTGCTCGCCCTGGAATGTAACCTCAAAGTTACCGCACCAATCGGACACGGAAAAGTTCTTGGTCGACTTCATGCTCGACTCCAGTATCTTGTCCCGTTGCACCTTCAGCGAGAGCTTCTCGTGGTAGTAGTTGGAATGGAACTTGCGTACCTAAAACGATGGGAAAGCAAAAGCACTAGCATCAGCACGCAGGGTCTGGTTATATCGGGTAGCGTACAAGTCGCACTTCGTGGTAGAAGAAATCCTGCTTATCTTTGAACGTTTCCGAGCCACCGATGTTCTTCAGCAGGAAGTGCGTGAAGGTGGCCGCGATGACATTCCGCTCCTTGGACGCTAGCTCGATCTTCGGCTGGCAGCCATCGTCAATGATGAAGATCGCCCCGTGGCTGTTGTTCATTTGGATGGTCGATGGTGGAAGAAAATGGAACTGCAAATGGAAGAGGTGCTGGTTAGAAGGTCGCGTTCTCCAAATGAACCCGCGTTGCCGCACCGCTTACTTTCGTAGAAGGACACAGACGAAAGGTTGCAATACGCTTGGGAATGATTTTGAGGATCATCTCCTTGATCGTGACCTGCTTGGGTCCCACGTAGCAGAGCACTTTGCGCGGTTTGGTCCACCGTTGCTGGCCGTAGATGCTGAACAGCTTCGCCTCGTAGCAGATGTTGTGCTTGCGGGACGCAATGTTCTTATGCACCAGCGTGGTGTCGCTGCTACTGAGCACGATAATGTCGAAGTCTCCGTTCGGGATCGGTTGCGCTTCGTAGCTGACCACGGCCCGCAGACACACCGGCTCCGGGAAGAGGGCCGTAACGCTGATGCGTGCGTTTACCTTATCGTACGAGAAGGTGACGGCACTGCCGAACTTATCGCTATGGTTACCGTGGAGATCGAAGATGTCGATGCTGTAGCCTCGGACCGGGTCACAGTCCGTCTCGAACTGGCACGTGTTGCCGTGTTCGTCGCGCGGTTCGATGTGCAGGAAGGTCGGTGCTCCGGCGCAACAAACCACCGTACTTGCCGGCCGTATGAGCCGCGAACGGCGCGCATCCATCGGCCCCGGAGCGAACGTCTTCACGAACGGACTGCCCGCGATGTGGCTCGAACCGATGAGGACGGATATTTGGTACTGGCCCGCGGTACGCACCGTAAACTTCACCTTCGCTATGTTGGCATTGTTCGGATCGGTCGGCGAACCGAGCTCGCTGATCGTCACGATCTTGCGCGTACCCTCGGTGACCTCGACGAAGAACTGATCCGTATCACAGATGGGGTATGCCTGGCCGTTTCGCTGGTGGAACCGCACGGTGAAGCACATCGTACCGCCGACCCGGGCCGGATCCGTCCAATCCCAGTGGACCTTGCAGTTGGCCGGCAGCAGATACTTCCCGGTCACGTACTGGAGCAGCGAGTGGCGTGCCTCGGGTGCGAGCGACGGCTGCGTCATCGCCGCCAGCGTCACGAGACCGGCCACCGACACCGACACCACCAGCATACCGCCCCACGTCCATGCGTCCTGGTGCTGGCTCGACTTCACCACCGTCGACCACAGGTCGGCTTTTAAGGCTTCCAGGTTGGCTTTGGACGTGGGCAGCTTCTGGCGCGCGCTCGACCACACCGGCCAATCCTTGCCGAGGATCTGGCTCGCCCGCGAATCCTCCAGCCAGTACACATCCTCCAGGGCGGTCACCTCGATCGCCACCAGGCGGGAGTAGTGATGCTGCAGCCGGTGCTCCTTCAGCCACTCGCGAAGTATTAGTTTCTGTTGTAGATTCAAGGCAGCTCGCTGAAGACGCTGTTCATCGCCCGGCGGTAGCTCCGGTAGGCGCTCTGGATCTCCGCAACTCGAAAGGGTGGAGATACCTGCGAGTGAAGGGAAAGCAAAAGGGGAATATTAGGATAAAGGCAATCGACTGGTCGCCATTTTGTTTCGAATTCTTGGTTCGGTGAAGGTGTTATGCGTTCATATATGAGGAGTATCTGGAAGTCTCACACTACGTAGGTTGTTCGTAACTTCGTTGTTCCAAGATCTTTGAAGCAAGATTGAATCCTTAATTGTTCCAGCAGGATTTTAAGTTATTATAAGTCAAACATCAAAATCAAATATTTCTAGCGAAGAGTGATGAACACTGACTGTAACCCCTCTTTCAATTGGTCCGGTGTCGTTTCCAACAATCCAGTGAGTTCGGTTTTTCCGCAGCCCTCATTCCAAATAGTGCGACAGGGCGAACATTCCAGGGACGCGTAGGTGGTGGACCTTCTAGAATGGGCCTTACTAGAATGCGAATGCCCGAGTTGCTGTTGTGTCGATAGCGCTGAAGCTATCTTGATGTTGGCGGTGCGTGTCGAGGGTATGGAAATGTGCCACGTAATGGAACCTCCCCTCTCCTCCCCCAACCCAACCCGCCTCCTTTCCTCCTCGCACCCGGTGCGCAATGTTCTGGTTGTGGTTGTGTTTGTCCATTCCCACCGGGAACGATGCACGGGAGCGTGTTTTATGGGTATTACGAAATTTAATTTACGCAAATGAAGCCGTTTCCCGGTCAGGTCAGGTCGCGCCGATTGCATGCGGCCAACGCAACCCCGCGGAATGCACCCGGAAGAGCATGAGCCGGTAGGTAGGTGAATAAAATTTAATTTTATTTTTATTACCGCATTCATTTCGCGGTTCACCTTCGGGGGGTAGGGGTGGGGGCGCATGAGCAAGTAATAATGGAGGCTGGTGTGGGTTGGTCCGAAAATTGAGCGATTGTTTATGTCCCTGTCCCTTTCGCTGTCCCTACCGGCGTCCCTAGCCGGCGAGCGTCCACTAGCTCGAGCGTGTAGCGCAATGTGCGCACGTAGTATTAGGTTCCTAATGCTTTAAATATGAATCGAAATGGCACACATGTGTGTGCCGCCCCGCACGAAATGGCACGAAGGGTAATGTTTTTTTTTTTTTTTGGTGTTGGTCCAACCGTCCAATCGCCGCCCCTGCTGGAGCGTGCTGGTGAACGCTTTATTGTGAAACTTAGTTGCAGTAATGGGTCGGGTATTACGAGCACGTTCACCGACGGGTAACGGTTAGTAAACTGTTATTCGAACCATATGGTGCGCGGGAATGCTTTGTCAAGGACGCTGCTACCAACCGCTTCCAACCGCGTCTGCCCGCACAAATGTGCTCGGAAAAGATGGCCCGTTTTTCGGTTGTTCGCTCATCGATTTCACGTTTCAATCGGAGCCAACGATACACACAAACACACTCGCACACTCAACCGTAGTCCTTAAACCACTGCATTTATTGCCCCGGCACGGATCGATTTGTTCTCGGAAAGTGGTTTCGAATTTCCGATCGACTTTTCTCGCCTTTTTCCGACCCATCCCCCACCCACCTCCCACTAGGTCCCACGAGCGACTGGCTAATGGCTAGCCGAAGGGAATACTTAGGCAATGGTTATCATTTTCTGCTGAGGACACCCAAGGGTCCTCATACCCGATCGGTTCCGTATAAATGGTGAGTGATTGAATGCGAAGAGCGGGGCGGGGGAGCCTTTTATTTACTGGCCCGATAATGTTTTGCCGATATATTTTTCACCACACCGCGGGGAAACGCATCACAAATTCATGGCCACGGTTTGATTTCGTGCCAAAGAAACTGCACGGAAGGAGTTGTTCTTATGGCGGTTTAGCTCGATATCGGGGCGGATAAAAGAGAGCGAAACAACTTGGCAAACAAAGCAGGCAAACTTTTTAATTAAAACTTGCTTAAATTTCGTTTTTTTTTGTGACGAAAGTTGTGACGAAACTTTTTGCTCCCCCGTTCTCAACGGTTCGCAGCGGATATTCTAAATTCGATTCGCACACCCAATTTCCACGAGTTAGCATTCAAATGGTGAAAAAGCAAACGAGCGACCGTGCTGGAAGAGCGACATTTGCTCAGGTAATCTTCCGTACCGTGACAGCTTCGTGACTTTGGGGACACTTTTTCCCTCCACCCCGGTCAGGAGCTGGTTCTCGGTACGCAGATGCGTCTCTGGGAGGCGAAAGTGGGTTACCTCATCGTCAGGACCTCATTTCGGCCAGTCAGGTTCAATGCCGCGGTGAGAATGTTTTATAAGCAATCGGTTTACATCGTTACTCACGCCGGCGGCGAACGTGCTGAACTGCGAAATGAAGTGCGCTGGAATGTGGTATTAAAATCCGATGCTATCACCACCTTTCGGGCACATCCCTTTCTGGGTCTGTTTTTTATGAGTTTTCATTACACAGTGCCGTCACGTCGTTAGCAATTACAGATTCTTTCCTTTTACGTGTTACTGCTTCGGGCGTAGCGGGGCTGATCGCGATCTTGCGAGAACTTCGATGTTAATGTCAAGGTTAAAATGTCCCATCTTGGAAGCTACGTCCCATTTGTCTGAATGGTTGTGCTGGAACCACTTGAACCATTGCCAACAAGATGGCCGTTCGTGAGGTTCATAGGGCGAGCTTACTCTCAAGGGAACTCAACGGCGGTGTTTGTCTAATCGCGCGATCGAAGCCACCGCCCGAGCTGCCACACCTGTATGCACATTTGTCACGCAACCTGCGCGTCCCTCCGACATTGCCTTCTTAATGCTTGCCCGTAGTTTGGCAGCGCTAGTAATGGCCTTCGATTTATGACCACCCGAAATGGAAACCGGATGCGCCCCGCTTCGGTAAACCTTCCATCAGCAAACAACAAGTGTCTCGTAAAGAACCTATTTCTCGACGTTTCCCCAATCGATGGATTTCGTGCGGCGGTGGTAAGAAATCACATCAAATTTCACCTCGCAGGTGGGAGGAAAAAAATAATGGATTTCGAGGGTTTGCGGTGGTGCCGACGAGTCGGTGAATGGTTTGAAGACAGCAAAGGGCCTGTCGAAAAACTTCCTCAAACTTTGTACGTTGCATGCTGTACGACGAACGAGCTTGGAACGAGCTCACGCAAACATGCTGAACGACATGATGAACGAACCCAAAATTCAACACGAAACCGGTTACGGCAAGATATGGATCTGTGGAACTTGTGGCTCAAAATAAGTCCCCATTTCGTTGGTGCATTTTCCGACCGAAGAAAATCCACCGCTGCATGGTGCTGCAGTAACGCACCCGCTTCGACACCGGAGGTCACCGGCGGTGAACTCGGGGATTTATTCTCAGCCGCTGCAACAAAACGACACGGCTAGGAACGAACGACCGGCTAACGATCGGATTCAATGCAATGCAACCCCCGGGATTGTTGGCCCCTCGGGCGGTGTCAAGGATGCATCGCAACTGGGGGAAAGGGGAGGAAACGTACCGCGCGCTTGCCGTGCGAATCGGCGAAATGGAGGTGTTTAATTCTGGACCGCAGGCTGGAAGCCATACTAGCGCTGGGTTTACTTCAATGCGGGACGAGGCGGTGCGGGTTTCGGTATGATTAATTTCAATCAGATTCTCGCGTCGTGTCGTGTCGCCTTTCCTTCACCCCAACCTCCCACCCCCACTCGCCCGCAATCGTATCGGAGTGGTTGTAATAAATCCCGCGTGAGACTGTTTGATTGACGTTTGGATTTGTACGTGTGGTTGACGGTTTGCATAAGCACAGGCGCGGGTTGTTGGATGAAGTTTCACGATAAATTAAAAATCGATTACTTGCACTTTGTAAGCGGTCGTTCTTTTCTTCTCGGTGCGTTCCAGTTGAAAGGGAATCAGAGGGAAAATGTAACAATTACTAGCTGAAAAAACAACTTTAACATAGTTTTTAATGGGATCTTCCCTTTTCCTTTGTGTCCTAAGCTGTTTGAGTTTTAGCTATTTTGCAAACACTTTTCGCTTACAGTAGCTTTTTAATAAATAAAGTGCTGATCGCTAGAACCGAGCGTATCTTTGCACGTTATATTTCACCAAACAGTACAGTCAATATTGATAACACCTTCTAACAGCGTCCAAAACACCATTGCATAACCAATTTTTGGCAGCAACAGCAGCGTCAGCCAAGAGGAAACGTTGTTTGCGCTCGTAAACTCTCAATTATTCCACTGGCCCCTGGACCCGGTTCGTCCTGATTGGGAGGCGAAAAAGGCAAAGCTTTGGCATTGAGCGACCGGTGTGTCGATAGGTTGTTGAGCAGAACGCCTTCCAACGCGTCGTTCGGTTCGTCCGAGCAGGGCAACGTGTTTTATTTGGCATCGGCTCAACGAACACATATGAAACATTTACCACATTTGAACAGATACGAACCGATCGGCGCACCGGTGCTGGCTTAGGGACCGGCTTTTCATCGCAAACTGATTGAGGTCGTGTTGAGCCGAGCCTGGAACCCGTAGCATGTTTGAATATTTTACAATCCCACCGCCAATCAGGTGGGGGAGCTGGGGTGGGGAGGTGGGGTGTGTGGGCGCTACACACATACCCGTTTCATTGCACTAATCTCACCCATTGCAGTGGTTTTAAAGGATGCTTTTGGTTGACTGCCAATCGACGCGCGGCCGAATTGAGGACTTTTGCCGCACCGCCGCCGAATCGAGGCCAGCGAACGGTTTGGTGCAATTTCTCTAGCGGCTGAGAAGAAGTAAAGCCTTTTTCCGAGTAAAACACAGTTGTGGGAGTTGGAAATGTGTTTGGGAAAATGCAGGTGGCTTCCGGCAGTTCGACCGAATCAAGCGGGAAGAGTTCTTGTCGGCAAAAGTTCGTGCCAAAACGAAACACTGAAGGTTAGGTTTTCTTCTATGCCTTTGCCTTTTACATCGGGAGCCGCAAGCCGGGACGGGGCTGTGGTTAAATATTTGGGTTATAAAACGGTATGAAAATAGCGACGAGCTGACGGGCGATCATGCCACCGGCAGCGTCATCCACGGGCGTTGAAGCAGCGATAACAGCGAGTCGCTTCTATTTGCATCTGAAAATAGTATTGTTGATATTGTCTCGTCCAGTCGTTGCGTTATCTAGCGTGGCGTGGAAGCAGCGTCGTAACACTGTAACTAGCCGGCCGATTTGATCGGTTTGATCGAAAGAATTAGTTGGTGCCTCACCTTCTCACCCACTGTGCTCGACTACAGTTTTTGTTTTCTTTTTGGTGTGGGTAATTAAATTTAGGTCGTACCCACATTAAAAAGGATAACGATTTCTTTCTTCTGCATACGTGTGCAGCACCGTTGGCCTTGACGGGGAAACGCCCTTTACGATCATGTTGAGACCCGATGCTTAATTAAGCGGCCTTCTACAATTTGCATAAATACAGCTCACTCTCTCGCTCGTCCTAGCGGAGGCATCCAGGTTTTTTTTTCGCCTTGTTCGTGCTGGTAGAAGATTGGCACGAGAGAGGCTCCGGATGTCAGGCTCGTGAATATGTATACTTCTCCGTCCCATGGGGCGTCAAATGGCTCTTTTGTGGTTGGGGCGTTGCTGGTATCGTTGTTGACGAAATCGAGCGTCCCACACGCTGGTTTCGTTTAATTTTCTGCCGCTGTTTTTTTCCCTGCCCCGGCATCGGCTCGTAAAGTGAAGAGCTAATAACGTATCTTATCTAATGCATATAAATCGAATAGATTTGGGTGCGCCCCGGGAACGCGTCATCGGGCGAACTTTAACCTTTTTGGCAGTTGGAGATTGGCAGTTGGCGAACCAAACAACAAACGAACAAACTACACAGCCGGAAAATACTCTGGCTCGTAAAACGCAACTCGACGCCACCGTGGCTAGACACGGACCAGAGCACAGGCTTCGAAGGACCTCTTAGCTGGTGGCGGCCCGCTCGTGACGTGTGGGCGCGAAATGTCCTGCAAACAAAAACCCGGAGGAGCGGACATTAAACTTGTGGAAATACGACTTACGGCGGAAGGCATCGCACAGAAGTTTGGTGACAATTTGGGGTAGAAATATAATCCCGAACCCGAAAACCCGACACCCAAAACCCTTGAACGGGGAAAACGAATCGTAACGCTGTTTATGTCTTGCATCGATTATGCTAAACTTCAAGAAATTCTTCGAAAGGGACGTTTCTTTATCGTTGGTTTCTTTTTTTCTGTTTGAATCAAACGCACCAAAGTTTATTTTATGATGTCTTATAAAAGCCACGGGGTTGTTGTGGCAGGATATACACACTGCTGTTTGTTTGGTGCTGGAAATCAATATTTCCATGAGGAGCCAAGCGAGGGGTCCAATCAACGAGACACGAGTTTGCCTAGTGGAACTAATAAATCGATATGAATTGACGTGAGAAGACGTGTCCTCCAGTTTTGTATTGGTAAACATTCGTATTAAGCACAGAAAGGACCACATACTACGTTGCGTGTTAGTGCCCATTTTATCCTTCGGAAAGATCGTTTTGTAGCTATCTTACCCGAACAAACGATGGCCGTCGATGGTGTCAAGAAGAAAATTAAAATTAATATGTACAAGATGCAGGGAGCCACACATTCTTCCGAGCCCCGGGAAACCCCGTTTTCCGCCTTCGCGTGGTAAAGGGTAGTTTCGTGCTAATGGCTTCTGGTATTTAAGTGGTATGACATTTGAATTGATGAACTGGCAGTTTTTTTTTTTCGTTGCTGCGCTGTTTGTGCGCTGAAACTGAAACGCTTGGCGCTTGCCGAGAAGAGGTGATTGTACATTTCCACCAATTAGAGCAATTTGAATAATTCACTTCCTGCATCATTTCTTCCTCGTCATGCTAAGTGTGGTGTGGATTTTTTGTCCTTCCTTGCTTGCTACGTTGGCAAAAAAGCGGAGCAGCCTGGTGGTTGCCTTTTTTTTCCAGCGGATGCAAATCATTAAACTTTACCCCTAGGCGACAACGCTTTTCTCCAAACCGAAAGCTCAACGCTCAAGTGCCGCACCGTTCGCGTCGTTGGGGTTGCGTGTGGTTGTAAATGTTTCTTATAACTCGTCGTCGCCTCACGTGAAACCCCGGCTGCAGGCGTTGCCAGCCCGATGACGGGAACACCCGAAGACTTGTTGAGCACTTTTCTTTGATTTTTCGAACCTTTTTCGCTTCTTTAATTTGGGTGGCGTGAAAATAAACAAAGCTAATTTCATCAACACACCCGCGTGTTCGCACCAAAGAGTGTTTTTTCCCCTCCCTTCTGAGCGTCCTCTCGATTCTGTTTGCATGGTAGGTAGGGATAAGGATTATTTGTTTATTCATCAACACCTCAGCACCCGCAGTCGACGGAGACAGGCGATGGAGACGCCTGGTGGGTGATGAAATTTTTGCCACTCTCTCGTACCTTTAGAGCACGTACGGCACCGGCGGCACGTGCTGTACGTTACAATGGCAAAAGGGAGGGGAAGGAAGAAGGTAAGGTTGCCAAAAAGGCACCTCCCATCACACGGGCTCGTTATTAATACGGTATGAATCATAAATATGTGAACGTCTCCGTTTTTCCGGGCCCCAAAAAAGGGTGTCTGGCTGGCTGGTTGGGCATGATTTTGGGCGAGAATCACGGCTTCAGGGCGGGAAGGGAGGAATTGCAGGCGCCACATGATAACCTGAATATGCTTATTAATGTGGTTGAGGTAAGGGATGATGCAGCTAAAAAGGTTGTTTGAAAAATTAAATTTGTGACTCGCTCGAGCGCATGTGTGTGAGTGCGAAAAAAGCTCATCGATGTGCGCGATGGGAAAAATTAAATTTTCTTTTCGCCTGCTAACGATTCCATTGTGTTTTGCAGCAAGTCTACGGTAAGCGGTAGCCCAACCTGCCCGCGCTGGTGGTGAATAATTAATAGACACAAGGTTGACCGATATTCATTACAGGCTTTATATAGCTCACGTGACGCTACGACGCAAGGAATCGCGACCCGTGCCCTTTACAGACAATGCGCTGTAATGTTGAGGAGGTTCTCCTTTCTCCGCACCGTTACGTCGCCGCTCAATCCGGAAGTTTGGAGTTGAGCTAAAAAATGAGGTCCCAGTAAATCGAGGCAGCAAATGGAAAGGCAACTCGGTGACGGAAGAACTCGCAGGAAGGGAAGGGATCATTCCGTGAGCTTAATCCATTTGCCCGGCAATGATGATAGCGCGGTCGGAAGGAAGCGAAACTGCGCCACAAAGTCTGGCCGAGCTAATGTACCATGTCTGCGGTGGCAACGAAGCTGAAGGTCAGCTTGTGATAATCAAGACCCCCTCCCAACCTTGGACCTCCCAGCCACGGTCACTGGGAAGGGTAATGGTGAAGTAGTTGTAGAGGAAAAAACCGCATGGTATGGTTTTTTTTTGCCTCCATCTTCTGTTTGTAGTTTATCAGCGAACATATTTTATTCTTATCTTGTTCGCTTGTTTCCCCCCCCCCCCTGCTCCAGTTATAGTTTTCTCCTGCTTGTTATGCAGCTATTCTCCTTCTACTGCAGTTGGTTGATTGAATAACTTTGGAGCGCGATTTGCTGATAGCAGAAATTCCAGCTGGCATGCGGAATTATACGAATCTCTCTGATTGCCAACGGCTTTCCTCGTGCAGAAAAAAGCAGCACCAGTTTTCGATCAGGATGAAAAACATCCTAAGCTTTTGCTTCCTCACGGTCCAAACTGTGTTCTCCAAAGGTGTCAAAAGCGTTTTGGCAGAGGATATGTCTTGGGAATGGGTTATGCCGAAATTTATGCCCCCAATTTGTGTGCGCTTCAGTTCTTCTGTGGAAAACATTTGGTGCCACTGAAAAGCCACCACCTCCTTCGGGTTTATTATCCAACATATCGTGCCTGTTCCCGTTTTGGGATGATTTATGATGCTCTAACTATCAGCCACGTCCTCCGTACCGAGCGTACCTGTTCGCGTGCAAACGAAAAGTTCGGTTCGAATGCTAGGGTTGGGCAGGTGTGCGAAAGAAAGACATTGAAGACACGTGCGATGGTGGTGTACAGTTTATTGCGAAATTGTGTTTCATAACGCCGAAAAAAAAAACAGTGCGATCGAGCACCGTCATTTAATGCGTAATTTTGGTATGATTTCACAAGAAAAAAATAGCACGCATCACAATCGTCGGGTATCTTTATAATACCAGCATGCAGCGAAATGGGCGAAATAGCCCACAAACGAACCGGAAATAACTCGGTTTCAAAATCAGCATCCAATCTTAACTCCCGGCAACCCGGGTGCAATTTGGTGTCCTATCTGGTGTGACGTTTATTGCACCACCATGGGACGGAATTTCGGTGCAGACTAGGGCTCGCTTATCTCGCCGACAGTTGAATCGCACACACAAAGTGACGGTGCACTTTTTGCGTGATGCTCTAGTGTCACTAAATACTTCATGTGTCCAAACAACCGGACGTTCAACGTGCACAAAAAGTGGGCCAAGTGGGTTATCCCAGCGGCCGGAGGTACATATAACATCGTTAAATGTGGAAACCAACCCCAACATGAGCCACTTCCCAGAAACATGTCACAAAAAGGGAAGCATTTTCATAAGCCAAACAAAGTGCAATTAAACGCGGGACGATAGGAACGGTACGGTACCCCTGCCGTGCCAATTTTCATACCTTCCCTGCTGTGCTGTTTTCCATCGCGGTGGAAGAAAACAACAAAAAACAACCACAGGTGAACCTTTTTCCAATTATCCTAGCATGTGTCGACTTCCGAGTCTCTAATAGTGTAACTCGGCACATCCGCAGCTCATCGTTCGTTCGTATGCATGTGTGTGTGTGTGGAGAAACGGAAAAAAGAACAACCTGCTCCACTCCACAGGCACAGGTATCGTTCCACTCAACAACAACGAAAAAATAGTAGGAAACCCTCCGACCACCAGCTGGTTGGCGATCTTTACGACGGCAAAAACGAGGTGTCCAAGCGGCAAACAGGGGATGAGTGTTTGCGAGCACAGGAAGTCCGCCATTTCCCCGCCGTGCAGGAATATGGGAATATGAAAAAACAAAAAAACGAGACGAGTGGAGTTGAAGTGAAGGTTCGTTGGTCGTACCGCTAGTTTTGCCCACTGGAATAGGCTGGATAGGACGGATTACAGAGGCACCAAAGTGCGAGCTGGTGCTTTCGGTGGGACGATGCAAAAGTGGCGAGTGGATAAAAGATTATCGCAATTTGTTTTCTGCATTCCAGTTGCTGCTGAAGCAGGTGCGGTGCTATCAACTTGCTTTCCATTTTTCAATTAATGCATACAACCTGGCGCAAGTGGAGTAAGTGATTATAAATCAAACGCTGGCCGGGGATGAAAGAGCAGCGAGACGAAAGGCGAGTGGAAACAAATCCCACCCACCCGAGGTACGAATCAGTAAATAAATAGTAATAAATTTCTTTTTTCTTTCTGTAAATAAACAATTCCGGTACGGTATCGCCAACGTCGCCAGCGGTCGACGTGTTTCATAACGCGGATCGTACTTTGGAATTGTGCGCTGTTGTTTACAGAACTGTCGGGGTGTTTCCGTTTCCGATCTTTCTTTTCTTCCATGCCCGAGAATTTGTGTACGAGCTGTTGAGAGATGCAGGTGAACAACATGACTCATAAGCCTTTCGGCACCGTGGCGGTCTTTTGTAGTTCGGTTGAATGATGGGATTATTCGCTTCCAGAAGAGCCGCATTCGGTTCGTGCAAATGGGCGGAATGGGTTTGTAGAATTACTCTCCCATTCAATGTCAAGAAAATCACCACCATAAAATGAACCTTTATTCATATGACAAAAGTTCCAATTTTCCATTCTCAAGCCAAGAAAGACTCAATATTTGTTGCGACGATCGTCAAGTACTTTACTATGAGCTTGGAAGGAAACGGCTGATACCTACCAGACGAAGCTGACACCGAATGGCGGATGTTGGTGAAGGCAATCGAGTTGATTTCCGATTCCAGTTCCCACATGGTTGAACGGTTTGCGATTTGTGCGTGTCTTCCGAGGCGAGAACGTTTACGATTTATTTTTTATCACACACACGCACACACACACACACACACACACACGCACACTCACACACTCGCCACACAGTTAGAAACGCTTATCGCTTATCGCATAATATTGGCAAGCAAGGTGTATAGTTTGGAATACCGCTCCTCGCTATTGCTTCGGCAACAACAATGCACTGTTTATTAAAGCTTTCGATTGTGGGACGAGCAACACCGCCCGCTGTTGACGATTGGCAGCCAGGCACGTTGACATTGTCCAAACGCGCTTCTCAACAATGTCACTGGGTTTGGTTATCACGGCACTGAAAGCACGGGAACTGATTTTCCACGGGACGTTTGGTTTGAACACGATCGTTTCTTCCTTCGGTTTGGTGCGCGTTTCTTCTGTTTTATTTTTTTGTTTGAATTGACAGTTTGTTCATGTGGGACGAATGCTCGGTGCTGTAAATAATGAGATCGGGGATTTGAAGTGCGCTCAAACGGTTCGGTTGTGCGGTTTGTGTCGAGTGCATCGGAATTGATGCAAACAGCGAGTGCGGAATGATAGCGCATTTGCTTATCTGCTGCAATTGCAACGGGCTTTCGATGGGGCTTTGGGTGTTTTGTGATGCGCAAGGGCACTCGAGAGAATGTTAGGATGATTCATCCGTCGGCTTCCTGTTTCCATGCCACTTTCGCGTATAATATGATCGACGAAATTTTGCCTTTTTATAAACGCATTAAGCTCAACACGTCCCAATTGCCGACCGGGACGCTGCTAATGTTTAACCCACTTTCGGGCAAATTGATCGCATTATCGCATTGTGTAATGGAGATTGTGTGCCAAGCACTGGCTCGCCTGCCTGTTGGCAGCGCTTCAAAACGTTTGTTCGCTGCAAGGCGCGGAGCGAAATGGAAAACACGTGTTGAAAACGCTTGTTATCATAGTCGGGTGATTTATGGCGAAACTTAAAATGCTTCTAAGCAAACTGTGTCCTTCTTCACCGCCGCCTATTTGTTTCCGCTAAGCGGGCAGGTCGTCTCAGAGCGAACGAATTCAATCTGAATATTGCAGCGATTAAATTGATTGGATGTAAAACAGAGCGCAAAGAAAATGTTTTCCTAAGCGGAGTTGACGAGTTCGCCCGGTCGTTCGCTGTGTGTGCGCGCAGTTTTTTTTTTTATTGTCTTCTCCCCCTCCGCGAGATTATCACCGCCACAGCATGAACTGATTTGTCTCTGTCAAATGAGCGTACCATAGGCGACGAGGTAAATGGCATGGAACGAAAGCATCATCATTAGCACAAGCAAAAGCGCCAAAAAAAAAGCGCTGACGAAGACATTTGGATGACGGAAGAAACGCAACGAAAAGCGCTATAAAAGAATGCCAGATGCTCAAGGCAAGGACATTTGCGATTTCCCCCCCGATTGTGCCAGCAGATAAGCGGATGGCGTTGAGGAAAAATCTTTCCTTTATCGTTCGTTTACAGCAGGAGAAATAATTCAATTATTTCATCTTACGGAGAAGTATTTCTCGGGACTAATGATTAATGAGTGATTTAACGTTCGCCAAATAAAAGTGTCTTTCCCTTTAAAAACACGCGTTCAGTGCCTACTACTACTACTTGCAATCAAAAATTTAAAATTGTGGCAAAAAATGTGCGGATATTGGCGAGAAGTTTGACGAAAGGACAAACAGCACTTGACTGACAGGTTCGCGAGTGTCCGTACTAAAGGCCAACCAGAGGGAGCGAGTGTGTGTGTGAGAGAGAGAGAGAAATAGAGAGAGGAGGAGAAAAAAAACACAAATAGATAAAGGATGAAAAAGTATTATCGAATGTCGCCGTTTTGGCACCGCTGTTTTCCTTCGTGTGAGTGTCTTTTGAAGGCAAAATAAAAAATAAATAATAAGAAAACATTCAACCAACGCGTGACTTACTCGCGTCGTCGCGCGTGGATGTGACTTTTCCTTTCGGTAAAGATCATCCCGCGGATGGCCTCTAACAATCAATCACAGTCCACCCAGTAGGCTGACAGAAATGGAATTGGAAAAAGAGCACAACACAACAACTAAAACTCAGTGGAAATAGACACGACTTGTTTTTTTGCGACTCAATTGTGTTCCAACGTATGCCCGCGCGCGTGTGTGTGTGTGGGACAAACAAATAAACTAAATGGATGGAACGGTTCGTTGTGCTCACGCGGATCGTGTTTCACGCGTTTTTCACCGCTTTTCACCCCGCAAGGGCACACAAGGCAACAAAAAAGGGCACACCACGCTTCCCATGCTCCTGCTATACTTTCTCTCCCTCTTTGTCTCTCGCTCTCTAGGCATCGATTTCCGATATTTCCGAAGCAGAAGCAAGGATCCACGCGTTGCGAACCGTTACAGCATACCGGCTGGGGTCGGGGGGGAAAAAATTTCGCAACAATCGCGCAACGCACGAAAAACACGCACGCCTCCAAAAAAAAAACAAAAACAAAAACACCCAACCAAATACAACGAAACGCATCTCCATCATCTTCCCCGATGCCGCCCCGGGCATCGATCTTGCTGCGTGTTTTGTTTCGTGCCGTGAAGGGATTTTCACCCCGAAAGAAAAACCTACCGGAAGGGAGGCCCGAACAAAAAATAAAAAATAAAACAAAAATCTCGGCAGCAGCCACACATACTGGATCGCTAAAAAGACGACCGAAGCCGACCGACTGAACGGATCTTTCTCTTTTTCATCTTTCCCTCTCTCTATCTTTCTCTCTCGCTCTAGTGCACACACACACACACACACATACTCACACACATTGTGGTGCACACACACAGATCGCGCTACACAGGCTACTGCAGTGGCGTGTGCCGTGTGCGTTGAATGAAATTTTCTCCCAAAATTCGAGTAACACAATCGAGTTTCATCCTCGCTTTTCATCTCCCGCGTGCACATGAATGTGTGTGTACGTGTGTGTGTACGTGTGTGTGTGTGTGTGGCGTGAGTTTCCACGACGCGTCTGCCGTCGGTCGCTTTTGTCGCGGTCGCCGATAAACATACATTCATCGCATCTCATTGTTTGAGGCAAAAATCGAGCAAAAGCAAAATGTTGTGAGTGAGGCGAGATGACAAAATAAATGCACGACGGGTGTTTTGTGCAACGGTTGGTGGGTTTGTTTGCCGTTGGCCTGCTTTTTTGCTTCGCCGCGAAGGGCTGGGAGATAATTTTAGTTTGTCATTTCGTGTCGTGGAAACGCGTGCGTGTGTGTGTGTGTGTGTCGTGTCCTGAGAATAACTTGCTTATCTTTATCACCACTAAATCACGCCAGCACCTGTGTGCTATAAGTTGTTCGAAAGGGAAGAGGGGGAAACATTTTTCCACCCAATCAATTCGTTCTATCCTTTCACACAAACAAAGAGTCACACACTCACGCCACGATCCCACGTTGTTCACTTCTATCAGTAGCACTTTAATTCGCAGCCTCACCTCACTTCCGACATACGCGACACACGTTTGTTTTGTTGTTTCCGGTTCATTCACTTTGTTTCACGCACCCACACACACACACACTCACTCGCTCACTCGCTCCCTCTCGCACACACTGGAGCGGTTTCGATGCGCCTCGGTCTTACGAAGGATTAACCGAGGCAGAAGGATGTGGATGGATGAGGATGGCCACCGTGCTGGGCAGCATCAGCCACCGGTGGAAAGGCACGCGGAGGCGAACGGGGGAGGGCGCGCCTCGGACAGAAAGGACTAAAAGGATAACGGCACGAGCTGTGGTGACTGCATCGATGGAAACAAGGACAGACCCCGTCGAAGGGCTGTCATCCTTTTGATCTTGACGCTCTTGAACGCGCTCGAACACACTCTGCACCACCACCGGGAGCCGCGAGAGAGCGAGCCTCACACAGTAGGCGAGGAAACAGACAGTGCAGAGAAAGAGCGAAAGAGAGAGCGAGTGAGAGCACACCCAAAACTTCTGCAGTCACCACACACGCGCTGCCGTTGTTTGTTTGTTTGCACGGCGCGGGTTTTCTGTGTCGGGCGGGAGGGAGGAAAATGGAAAACTGTGCACCAGGAAACGGAGATAAACTATACACCGGTAGCGGGGAGCAGGTGTGATCCAAGTGGTCCAGTTGGATGGGCGGGGAGGTACGGGGAATAATGGGGTGGATTTGGAAACAAACCGACGGGGAATGTGGTTGGGGGAGGCGAAGGAAAGAACGAAAAAGTTGGACCGAGTGGAGTTAGACCGCGAGCGGAAGATTGGGTCTTCCGATAGTCCCGGAGGTTTTTCGAGTGCTCCGTACCGGACGAACGACTAACAACGAATGAACGACGGTCAACGCGAGAGAGCCGTCGATGGTTCTGAACGCTTCACAAACTTGCGCGAACCATACAGTGACATGGTGAGTGTTTTTGAGTCATTCCGTTACCACGAGAATTAGTTGTTTAGTGAGAATTATATTCGAAAAGAAATGGTAGACATGTTTAAATTTTATTAATTATTAATTAGATACTTTTTAGAAAGATACGAAATTGCATTGGATTCGTTAAAGATTTCGATCAAGTTCGTTGGATGATACCGACATCAGTCATCGCTTAGCAACACATACTTACATTTATTGTACTCGAAAATTGGTTCCTGATTAAAATTGAGTGAAACGATATGAAATCTGGATAAAAGTTGAAGAATATTAATTCGCAGGTTGATTGTCCAACACATTTTGAAACTTTCGAAATTTAAAGAAAAACATTAGTTTCATATTGATAGATCTGATGAATGTTTTAAGGCATCAAATAGCATTGAAGAATATTTTACAAATAATCGTACATGACAGCAAATACTAGCGTACCCGGTATTAAACGACCCCTAGAATGTTACACTGCAATCAAACAAATGCTCCGCCTGCTAGTGTCGTGAAATCGCGGTCGTATCTCGGTTGCCAATATCAAGAGAGACATGCGCGTAGCAACGGAATGCGGTGAGAAACATGTGAGACTTCGGAATACTCGCATGCGGGTTGGCTGCAAAGCTACCTTGACCGGATGTTTTACTTTCCCGGTTGTTTGGAATAAAGTGCAGCATTTTTTTTGCGGACACGGTTGCATTACTGATATAATGCCGTGGAAAGTTTTATGATATTTAAACGTAGTAATGGGCTTGTGGTACTCGGAAATCGGCAACTTCACCGACGAGGGCAGTAGCATATGCGGTGATTGCATTTTACGTGAAGCACCTAAGTTTATTGGGTAAACAAATACACACTTGAGCCGAGCACGTTGCACCAAACCGTACACGCTGCTAGTGAGTCAGTCAAGGGGTTCGGTGGGTTTTCTAATTAAAAACAAAATATCGCCAACGATAAGGTTGAACGAGCGTGCGTTTTTCGCAATAGTTGAGCAGGAAATCACACGCCGGATAAAACAATGTTGTTATTGGTGGCAGTAGGAGTTTATAGCCGACATTCGTAAGTTGTCTTTTCCAGACTGCTCGCAGCCAGAAAATGTTATCGTACATGTCGCATGTGTGCTCGCTGGGTGAGCGGAATCACACCGTTATTTATGTTCCTCACCCCGTTCCCGTAAAGATAAGCAACGGGTATGGCCCATTTCTAGACTACATTCGTGTTCACCTTCATCGTTGACCTGGGTGGACATGGATGGACAAGTAAGATAACAAATTTCTTTCCTGGAGGCAGAAAAACTGCACGTCATGGCAGGGAGTTCCACTGGCTGATGGAAATTATTCACCCCATCGCCTCACCGATGGAGACCTACTAGACGATGTCATACAAAAGGGTTTGATTTACCTCCACCGACTTGAAAAGAACATAAATCACTAGTTCCTACCGGCTCGAAACGTATTGCTTCGTGCGCTTCTGGCCTGAATTTAATGGTAGCAAAGTGATAAGGTAGCAAAAGCACCCAGCACCCGTTGGCCGGGAAACGTGTACGAAAAAGTTCGGGAAACAGTTGTAAACAAAACTTTGTCAACCCCCGCCGTGGAATCGTAGCATGCGCATTGAACTGTGTGCTCCTCTCCATGGGTAACCACGGGCAATCGTAACCAACAGGTACTGAGTGTGAAACTGAGGAATGCAAGACAACCCATCCCTACAACTAATAAAAGAAGAAAAAACTACACCACGAAGAAGTCATGTTGGTGCTACAACACTCCCGTCTTGTTTTGCGAGCATTGACTCAACGGGGTGGACTCGTCGGGAACGAGTCAACGAAGGCGGCAAATATTTTAGCCTAATTGAATTATCCTCACGGAACGTGTTTTCTCGCACCCTTGCGCGCCGTGAGCATCGAAAAGTTCGATGGAAATTGATTCGATACACGAAAACTCACCTCTGTCACGGAAGAGTTGTTTGTATTTCCCCAGCTGATTGTGATCGAGCCAGTCGTCGACGATGGTCGGAGTGCGGCGATGGTGTGAGCCTCCGGTGGACGAACCCGTCGAACCCGACGCTCCCAACCGTCCGGTGGCTCCCGGGTAGGACGCGAAAATTTCATAATCCGCGGCATCCGCATTGAACCAACCGTTCCAAACGCACAGCACCAACTTCGACAGGGAGATGGTAAACGTCAAACTAAGCACGACCGCTACGAGTATTTTGATGCACCGCACTAGCATACTTCGATCGCTGGACAAGCGTTCAACAGCACAGCACCACCACTCGACACGATTATCGCATCAGAACTTTGCGAAAATGGAATATCGACTACAATTCGCTTGCCGTCGCCACGCACTCAGCGGCCGCACACAAACACACGAGCTGACACTTAGGGCAGGGATGTGATTTTTTTTCTTTCTCCACTACATTTTTCTCCACTACATCCTGCCGTGTTGCTCGGCGGCTAAACTAAACAATCGCTTCTTCTTACCGACCGAATCAGTCTCGTGACGGTGGCAATTTCGCCATTTTGCCTGTCAGCTCGCCCGTCGTCGGCGTCTTCGTTCGCGTTTCCCGGTAAAAGAGCCTTTTCCCTGGCTTGCGGCAAGTATGTGTCCCGCACCGAAGGCGGCGGACGTGTTAGGCAACCGCGTTGGGACTGATTTGTGGCGCTCTCTAGCCTGCCGGAGAGAAGTTTGCCCATGGAAATCTCAATCCATGGCGAGGTTGGGAGCGAATTTTTCGGCGAGCGTGTTCTGGACGGCGTTTGCAAACAATAGCACGTGGTGGGAAATGTGGAATGCGATTCTTTTCTCTATTTTCGGGCGAAACCCGCTCGCAGCGAGGGAAACTCGCGCTCGCTGTCGCTCTCCCGTTTTGGAATGCGCTGAATGCAATGGAATCTGAGGCTTTTGGTTGAAATGGTGGCGTTGGATGAGAGTTATTGTAAGTATTGAAAAATCAGAAAGATTACTATGAATAAGAGTAGAATTACAGAGATGCTGAGAAACCACAAATGTATTGTGGCAAAACAAAATAAAATAGGAACAAGGTTCAGGATTCAGAATTATTCGTGCTTCTAACTCTGACCAACAGATGACGTTAGCAAGCAATATTTCGTACAAGTTGATGTTGTATGGAAGTTTTGTTTTGTAAGCAAATGGAATCTGGCAAATTAAAAAAAACGAAGCGAATATTTGGTGTTATTGTTAGGATTCGTCGGTTCTTGGCGTGATATTCCCATTATAGCAATCAACAATGTCCACCATGTCATCATCATCACCTCCTGGCGGAATAGTAACGAATCGAATGTTTTGGCAGAGATATCCAATTTATTCCAGTGCGAATGAATTACGGGTTTTAGATTGAGTTTTGTTGCGTGTCGTGATTAGAATCATCCTGTTCCGTAGCCATTTGTGTCGTTTACCAAAGATCCAAGCGGTTTACACATAGGTGAGCGGCGAGTAAGCGGAGTAGGTGGCAGCGGCCGGGGCATAGGCGGAGTAGGCAGTTGGCACATAGGCACCCGAGCTGTAGACGGTGGCGGCCGGAGCAGCATAGCCGTTGTAGGCGGTGTAGGCCGTCGGCGTGTAGAGGAACTGCGGCCGGGGAGCGGCGAAGGCGGCAGCGATGAGGGCCAGAACAACGATCACCTGCGAATATATACCGGGAAGCTTTAGCGCTTGTCCCGAAGCTTCCGTGAGCTAATTAGCAAGTACTTACGTATTTGAACATTTTGATTGTTGGGTTTTTGGGAGCTTCTGCAAGCGAACGATGCGATGCGATTGAATTGAGGTGTTGCGTTTGACTGATGCTTTTCGGTGAATTTCGTCGCGTTTATATAGTGCGCGAACCGTGCATTCGGAGTACGCCCGCTTTGGAACGACACGCAAAGAGAACACACGTAAAATGTATCCTTTTGCAATGCAAGCGGTTGAACGGATCGCATATGATCGCTTCGGCACGATGTGTCTTAGAACCAGTTTACCTGTCAGATGATCTTTTCTCTATCCGTTAATAATGTAAGCTAATGGGGGAGAGGCTCGCTCCCGTAAGGAAGGTGTGATGTGGGCGAACGCTACAATCGACAGTAAGTAGACCTTAAACAAAAAAAAAACGATTTTAAGAACACGTTCTTGGCGAGCCGGTCTGGACATGTGAAGTAGAACAAGCGGACGGCAAGATCATGTGCAACGAGCCGTAAAAGAAGACGAGATCAACGTTCGCTAGCAACGGTCGATAAGTTTTAAAGTTCAAGGGCACGACTCCTTTTTGCGAGATCAGCCCTCTAAAGAACGCGATTAAGTTTGGAGCCAAAGCGGCTGGATCTTGTGGGAGGGAGGGGAGTTTTGAGATTAATACTCAAGACATGTTTTGGGTCGAGCAAGTCGAAGCAATTGTTCGGATAGGACATTTTTTTCATTAGCGATAATTTTTTTTATTATTTAAGCCTTTATTTACAGATTTTATTGAATTCGCTTAGGAAATACAGTTCAAATAGTTTAAGTACGCTTAAAAATGTTGTCAAACGACCGTAAAATATTTAGAAATGTCAAACTCATCCACAATATTTCATTGTATGACGTGAGGAAGGCATCTTAATGTTAATATATGTTATAAATATTACAAGTAACTATCCGATAAAGTAATTATTCAAGTAACTTTGTAAGAACGTCACGTCAGTAAGAAAGCAGTCTCAGCAATAAAAAAGACGAACTGTTACAATAATACCATGAAAATAACACTCCATCTGGCATTGATCAGTTTCAATTGTAAAGCTTCGCAAGCAAAACCTCTGGTAATTCTATTCTCTCAGATTTTAATCTTATTATATCGCCCACAATAAATTGGGCAATCGAACCGAACGAATGGACTAGCATATGCATGCAAGGTGAGAGTAATGAACTAGCCCTCCTCCTCCTCCTCCTCCGAGGGACTGGTTTCGATCGTGCGTGCCGTTGTATTGCTCCGTTTATCTAAACGAGTTTTTCCGATCCTGCATCCTGGGGTTTGTGCCGAAGGGTTGACCGGTTGCATCCGGCGTTTTACTATAAAAAGCAGCGCGTTGGCCACAGTAAGGTATCAGTTTTTGTGCAAACTCCCGCAGTGAAACAACACAAACCCAACCCAACCCTCAAGATGTTCAAATACGTAAGTGTTTGAGGCGACCGGCGAGGATGCTGCAGATGTGATTTGCTCTTCCGCTTTTCGTCCTCCCCACAGGTGATTGTCCTGATGGCTCTGATTGCCACCGCTTTCGCTGGCTACACGAGCGGACGAGCTTTCCTGTACGCGCCATCGTCTGTTAGCTACAGCGAAAGCTACCGTGCACCGGCGGCTACGGTTTACTCCAGCCCATCGTACATTCCGTCCGTTTACAGCACGGCCTACGCCGCACCTGCCCTTTCGTATCCGGCCGCTTACGTGTATTAGAGGGCGGGAGGCATGGAAACGCCGCGATCTAAGCTCGATCCACGAATGTCCCCGGAACCGTTCCCGATCTTCGAAAACGGATGCGTTGGGACACTCCCAACGAGCAGCCGTACACACCGACTAAACCGCTCGAAAAAACAATAAACAAACAACACTTTCGTATGGAAGAGCTATTTTTAATTCACTTACGCTTTTCGGTCGGCAACATTCTCGGCGACATTTCCGTAACAGGAGCGTGGCGCTTTCGTATTTGGACCACGTCTGGTTCGGTGTCGCGAAGTGTCGGAGTGTGGATCGACATGATCGACCGATTGATATTCATTCTGCATCTTGCCCGCTCCAAGTTCTGCTAGCCGTGCAGAAACGGCGAGCGCGTTCAAGTGCAAGGTCATGCAATGAGACAAAACAGCGCGTACCAAATTGCTCATTCCGGGGTGCAATCGAAGGCTACCGGACGGGGGAAGTAGTTCACATTTACGGTGGATATTGGTATCCCTTCCCTTTTGTTTTCGGATGATGGGGACGATTTTGGTCGCCGCGTATACGAAACCGGTGTTTCGATAGTAGTTGTTTTTTTATTACTTTATTCTTTCGATCTGTTTACTTCTGCCTATCTCCCTCGCTCCCTCTCTCTGCGTGTGTGGCTTAATTCTATTTAATTCTCTTATCCCTTGTTTCGTGTCGTACATATTCTTACACCCCCGTTCTTACACACGGCCTCGTTCGGTGATTCTTGTCGGTTCTTGTGACGCGTTTGTTATCGCTTTTCGAATTTGATTTCAATCCTGTTACGCGGGGGAGTGTTCCATTTTTTACAAATTCTAAGTTTTATTCTTCCTTCGATAAGTCTTGTTGGTTTTAATGTTTTCATTTTACACCTTATAACGTAATCGTTCCATTTGCTAGGTATTCGTTTACACTACGGTTTGTATGATGGGAGAAGGAAGTATTTGATTAGTAGTCGTGTAGTATGCGCTGATTCTATTGGTTTTTTTATGTTTTTCTTTTCGTGTTCCATTCTCTGCCCTATGTGTGAGTGGTGTTTGTTCCATTTTTTTTAAGTGGAGTGTAGTGTTGGGCAGTATCTGCATTAAAAAAATAAAATAAATAAATCACGGATTTGCGGATCTTAACCCATTTTTCATCTGGCTATCTGCAGCGGGGCTAGGTATTATCGCTGTCACAATCAATCATTCCGATTGCATGATAGTGATCCGGCCGACCCTCAATTCGAGTTCGCTTTAGTGTCGGTTTTGATTGTTTCATAATTTGTTGCATTTGATTCTGTCCACGTCCCACGACCCGGGGCGCTCTGTGTTGTTGGTGATAATAATTTTAATTACTAGCAATTAACATGCCGACGTAGAGAATCGGGCGTTTTTTTGCAATTACTTTTTTTTACCTAACCACACCAATGGCTAGAACTCTTCTCCCGCACGCGCCGGCTGTGAATAAATAATTAAATCGACCCAACCTGGCTTCATCCCGGGGGGAAGGGTGTAGGGTACGGGTTACACTGACCTTTTTTTCTGATCATTTCAGTTTCACATGCCTCCTCTGTGCCGATCCGCGATGGTGAGTAATGTGGTTGATTTAATACAAATTTTATTTACTCATAATTAACCATTCGCAGCGCAACTGGCGCTCGTTCGCGAGAGATAACATAAAAAAACGGCACAATTGTTTCATCAATTCAGACAGCGCAATATGATACTGTTCGCAGTGAAATGATGGATTTTTCTCTGTTGTTTACGTTCGATTTTTTTGACATTCATTTATTTTAAAACAAAATGATACGTTGCGAATGTATAATGCGAAACGATCTGGTGCTTTCGTTTCGGCATTGGGCCCTCTTTTGATAGAACCAAATTATCATTCTAATGGAAAATTTGTTGTTTCTAAATACTCCATTTGGAGTTTATGCTAGAATACAATCAACAGGATCGATTACCATGCGAGGCAAGTGGGAATGGAATCATGGGTTTTGCAGGGTTGTCCAGCAAATTTTCTGACTCAAATAACGTAGTTTAACGAGAAAATCTCTCAAATCAATCAACACAATGATTTTCAATACATTTTGTGCGTTAATTTATCTTGAATAAAAATATTCAAAAAGCTTTCTAATGTCGTTCGTATCAATTTTACTTTCCAACACAAGGTATCAAGGAGGCTGTGCTGCCGATGGGACTGTTTATAACAACGGATTGAACATACGGGTGAATCGATTACAAAATTTTCTAGTTTTTTTAGCTTCGGTCGTTAAACTACATTATCAGAGGTAAGAAAAAATGCTTTACACATCAAAGGATTATGTTAAAAACCCTGTATTAGTCCAGTGATCGAAAGAAAAACGATTAAAGCCCATGCCCATGAACATTTTCATTTCGTTAATCATATAGACAAATAGGGGCAAAAAATAATCACACACATCATGCACCACACTCGCATACGCACACAACGCACATCTTATTCGATAACGATTTCATTATGGCACTAATTATTCACAGCGTAGAGTGTTTGAAGTAATCTTCCTGCGAATACGAACGAACATCGACTTACACAAGTATTTCACGGTTTTTCTCGCAATCGCCACACCGTGTGGCCTGTCTTTTCGTGTGAAAAACACAAATATCGGAAACAACGCAACGCAATGAATAAATCATCACCGCACGGTGGCAATTTCCAGCAACCCGGAATGGAATTGGCTCGCCGGCTCCTCCGGACACGTGTGGTGCAGTGTGAGATGCGTTTGTTTTTTTCATGTTTGCGTTCGGTTTCGTGTGGGTTTTCTTCTCCTCCCACCACCACCAACACCCGTAGCGGAACGAGCGTTCCGATAAATTGGAATATGAGAGTCCTCTGCAAGCACAGGGAGCTGGGGATGGAAAATAAAGCAAAATGATAAATAAATTAATAGCCGCTCGTTGTCTTCCCGCGTCCCCGTCCGGCTTGATCGCGCTGCTCGTGCTGTTCTGTTCGTTCAATCAAAAATGGGATGCATGAAGCATTCGCATGGCGTAAATAAAGGGTCGAAATAAAAACGAGCCCGATAACAACACGGAAACAGAGGAAAACGCGTGTGTGGACGTAGCCAAAACAAAAAAAAAAAAACAAGCATTTTTCCGGTTCCGCTCTGGTTCAGTGCCGGGGAGTTTCGTAGCCACGATTCGATTCGTTTGTGGCAATATTCTACTTGTCCGCGCCCCTTGACAGGGGTTCCCTTTCCCCTCCACCCAACGTATTGGTCAAATCAATTGGATGTTTGGGCCATTTGGAGGCTTTTCCGATTTTAAGCGCGCTTGTTCTTCCGGGTTTTTCGGTGCAAAATCCACTCCTCCCCGGCATCTCCTTCACTTTAGGGCATTGGTTCGGTTGTGGTTAGTTGTGGAAATGGTTTTTAATCGCGATATTCAATTTTCTACTCGTTTGTGTTTTAGTTGTGTGTTTCGCTTGCTTGTTTATTCCCCGCCTGAAGCATGAAGAAAGGCATAAAGCACGAAGGAAAAAGCACGCACAAACACACTGAAAATACGGGCCATCGACGTAACGACGGTGTTTGGTTTTTGGCCAATACCGGTCGACAGAGGAGTGCTCCGGATGTGCTGCTGTACGATTTAATTTAAATTTTGCCTCCCCACTCTCTCACCGCTCTCGGTTGCGATTAAAAGTCGTCCAATTTTGGATCCTTATCTTGCCGCAAAAATAGATCAGACAGCGGGTGAAAAAAGCATAATTTATGATATGCACAATCATGAAGGGGGATGGGAAACGAAAATGAAAACGGGATGGTTCAAGAGAACGTTCGAGATGTGATCGTTTCCGAAGGATGGGAGCTACGCGATGATACTTAAAATGATAAGCAAAAATTATTTTAATGCCCTTTCGCGAACCACGCCACGCTCATCGTCGCCGATGAAGTGCAAGCGAATGGTGAACTGAACGCTGAGGCCAACCCCAACGGAAGATTCTTCGATGCACTTTTGTCGCACGGAGGACAAAATACACACACACACACAAACGGAAAAAACGAGCCAACCCGAGTGGGAGAAGAAATTTTAATTTAAACTTTATGAACGTTCCCGAACAGGGCGTGGGATGACAGGGCGCTGAGAGGGTGCTTTTGTTTAAACAATAACTTTTCGCCCCAGATGCACTTAACGCGCCCTGCATTCGATTATCGGTGCGTAAAGCGAAGGTACGTAAGGTTTTTTTTTCCACTCAGCCGAACCGAGCAGGTTGAATCAATTTATTATTTCGTTCCATTTTTTAACAGCTCCCAGGCACGGAAGATTGGGTTTATTTAATAAGTGAGAAATACAATTATTATCTCACACACGGAACACACGGAGCCTACTGGGGACGGTTAAATAAACGTAGCACGAGAGGCTTGAAGAAATGGTGTTTGCATGAATTTTAAATTTTTGCGTCCACTGCTGGGTTTGCAGGTGTAAGGTTTTTTTTTTGTTTTAAAGCGCTGGAATACCATTTGAATACAGTTCGTTTTGTGTGCTAAAGTCGTTTGATGTCGCGGGGTTGTTAGAAGAAAATCAACAACATCAATTTTTTGTTGTGGAAACACATTCCATGTGTCTGTGAATGTGAATTTCTTGTGAAAGGAGTGTGGTTTCAGCGAAAAAAGCAAGGATTGAAACATCACGCGAGCCGTTGTTTATGAGCGTGTGGGTTCCGTTTGATAAGGAAAGAAACGAATACGGACCAAACGATCCGACTTGTCCCAACTGGTGGTGTTTTTCACCAACACCACCGAAAACGCCACCGAAAACGCGCTCCGATTGCAACGACGAGTGTTTCGCTATTTCCCTATTTAGCTTGTTGGACTTTTAAATTTATTCATTTTTCCCTCCCCGCCCCGAGAAAAGAGGAACGGCTCACTGGGAAAATTGAATCCAAAAGCACCGCACCGCACGGTTTGATGCCGTGAACCGACGGGGAAATGTGTCAACGAAGTGCAAAATTCCTGACGAAACGTTCCAAAAAGAGAGGACACAAAAGGCGCAAGGCACAGGCCGGGTAACGGAAGCGGAAAGCGGCGCGGTAAGAATTGAAACCTTTTTATCTAGTTAATTGCATCTGCAGAAGTGTGCACCGGCATCTTGATGCATTCGGTGCAGCGGTGCAGAGATTGCAGTCGCAGTTGCAGTGCTTGTTTCGCTGGCATCCCAAAACACGGCACGCCGCATCAGGCGAACGGTGGTGGCACAGTGAATGAATGGCGCAGGAAGGATTAGAGTTCGTCTGCTAACGATCGGACTTCGAGGAGGAAGGTGAAACAGCTTAGCAGCTTAGCAGCGGGAAGCTAAACCAATTGTTGGGAAACTTGCTATCCCGCTCACGGCATACTCCGATCTGATGTGGATTATGTGCACTTTTTATCCCACCGTTTCTTCACACAACGTTTAGCTGGCAGCCCAAACTGCACCAAACTCAGCGCGGCTGCGTTTGGAATAGAAGCGGGTCAAGCGAATTTAATAAACGAAGGCGCTTTACCGACGATAATTGAGTGGAGCTGTCTGGAAACTATTATGCGTTTTCTTCACCATCATCTATGCGATACGTTTAACCTCTTCCCTTTACTATAAGGATTGTGAATTTTTCCATAAACAACAGATATCAAAAACACAACATCTTATAATCATCTCTAACTAGAGCTCCTGACGTTGCTATAGTAACGCTACGCTGCATTATGTCTCCTTCTCGAGGTGTCATCTTTCTCTCTCTCATCATTTTCTCTCTTCCATTCTATTTAATATACATGTAAAACATACGGAAATATCCTTTCGAAATATCTAGTCTACTAAGGGAACGTAGTTTCTTTGGCTCTCTGTGGATGTGTGCATGAGTAATGCGTGTGTCTGTATGTGGCTCAATTTCGTCTCAATTCCTTTACGCCCCTTGCGAGCTCAAGGTTTTCGGTTTTCGGAGTCCATCGCATCGCATCATCCCCGCGCACTAAACGAGTGTAATTTCCGCCAAGTGACACTAAAAACTTTTCTCATCAGTCACCACCGAACGCTGGCGCCACTGGACGCGAGGACATGTGGTAGGGTTTTTCGCGTAGTTTAACAGAATTTCCACGTCGATTTTTTTTCAGCACGTTCTCACTAGTGTTGCATGCAGCTATCTCCATTCGGAAAGAATGGTTTGGTTGCCATCTTTATTGGTATTTGAAATTGTGTTTTAATAAAAAGAGCTCAAACTATGTGATTCATACTTAACTAAGATTTGAAAAATATAAATAAATACTTGTTTGTTTTTTTTTTTCAAAAAGAGTATGAGAACGTGTTAAAAAGAAAAGCACGGGAAACCCTGCAAATGCCATCGATCATTCGTTATTTTTTTCCAAGCGCCTTAGAGTACTCGATTTCGCCTACCTGGTTTAATTTCCCGTCACCGAGGATTTAACGAGCGCCCTTCCCGCGTTAGGCTTTCATGAATCGAAACGCAAACGTCCCCGGCCGTCCTAGTAGCGTCCCCGGAGCGTAAGGTCCGCGGCAAACCGGTGATGCGTGATGGATAGGGCCGCCGGGAATGCAACGGCCAGCAGCCAGCAGACGAAGGTGAAGCACATGTCGGTGGGTTTGGCGCCGGCGCTCATACCGTGCGGCTGCAGCGGATGTGTCGAGAACTCCTTCACCTCGGTCCAGTCGCTGAGGCCGGCCGCGTTCCGGGCGGCCACCCGGATGATGTACTTGGTGTCCGGTATGAGCTGCACCAGCAGGTACGTTGCACCATCGGCCACATCGAAGTCACGTCGGCTGGCGCGATCCCACGAGCGGGATTTCAGGTATTCGTCCATCGGCATCAGCTCGAACCGGTACCCGATGACGGTGGTCGGATCGGGCGGGATGTCATGGGACTTGGTCGCACCGACGTCGATATCGAGCGTGTCCGAGTTGACACCGCGCAGCTGGAACTGCAAAACAAAGGCAAAGCAAGCACGCGTCACGTTTTCGCACACATGGGGCAACGGCCACTTCAAGCTCACCAGACTCGGCGGATCGGGCTTCGTTCCCTCCTTCAGGTGGATCTCCTGCGTCACCGTGCCGAGCTCGTTCTTGGCCTCACACTTGTACTTGCCGAATATGCTGCTCGTTTTGATCATGATCTGAAAAGCAAAAAGCGAAACCGAACACGTTGAAATGGTGCGCCCCGCTCGAAGCTCGCCTCGACCATTACCTGCAGCATCGACACATGGCGCCCGGTGTAGATGATGTGGCTCTTCGGGGTGAGTTTTTTATTGTTTGCGGACCAGGTGAAGTTGGCCGGTGGTTCGGCGGTCGCCTCGCACGTAAGATTTACCACACCACCGACGTACCCGTACGCGTCCGATACGGACGTTTTCCGCGCGGGAAGGTACGGTTTGTCTGAGGGAGAGGGAGGGAGGGGGGGGGGTTGAATTTCTCAATCGGATCGCATGCCCAGAAAAAAAAAGCTACATACGTTTGATGTTGAGCCGAATCGTCTTCTCCTCGAAGCTGCTACCGGTGGCCGAGATCTGGAACGCTTTGCACGTGTACTCGCCACTATCGTTCTGGACCACCTTTTTGATGGACATCCCGTCCGCCAGCTTGCTGTAGCGCCCATTGTGGGTAACTGTAAGGACACGGACACGGACACGCGGGCAGACGCGGGACGGTGAGAAGAAGCACAATCAAACTGTTGTTAGCATTCAAATTATATGCAAATGAGCTCGCGCCGGGTGGGAAAGGTGGGAATATTGGACGATAACGATCGCCGATCGATTTGCATTTGCACCGAACCCTGCCTTCACCCTGCCTGTGGTGGAGGGTTTCACCCACCTGTCACCTCGCCCGAAATGGAGACGCCTGGTGTTAATGGAAAGTGGCATACGGACGGAAAAACAACCCTCCCCGTGACAATGTTTGCAACCTTGTTCGGTGTGCGGAAACAGGTTTTACAATTCCCCTTCCCATCTCGCACCACCCGGGGCCAAAGTGAACGTCATTGTACTAATGAGTTTTTTGGGGATCTTTCCAGCGATAAAAACAAAGCCACCGTGGGGAGCAAAGAAGAAGAAGCAGAAGGAAAATAAAACCCTCAGCGAGCGAAGCTTACAGAGATCTCCCGCGAAACCGTTTTCACGAATGCCTTCCGGCGAATGACTTTCTGTTTTGATATTTCACGTTGCAATGTGCTGCGGGAGGGGATGTTTTTCTTCCGGCTTGCGGTTCTAGTTCTAGTTTTCCGGCCGGTCCGGTCGGTGCTTCCGGGCGGTGCGTGGGGCTGCTGCTGTTTGTATGTTTTATGTATCGGCTCGCTCGGCAGAAGGAAAACTCGCTCGTGGAAGTTGCCTCGGTAGCCACCCTCTGCTTGTAACAATTAATTTGAGGCACTAACTTCCCCGACGCGGGCAAACGCTCGCGGGAGGAGCTTTCTTGGACTTGGGCTTGGATGCGATTTATGTGGTTTATCGTTTCCTCGGCCCGGGCGAATAGTTCCGCCGGCGTAAGTTGCTGGGCGGTAAAAAGTTTGCTACCGAGGCGGCTTTTGCTTGCCCGGGCGGCAGGGGAGGGGGTGCGGTTTTACTTTCCAGCTGCTGGTTCTTGCACCGCCAGGGTGGGAGCGAGTTTTGCTCAAGTAGTTATTCAAGTGGATTGTTTTTTTTTCCTTCTGTCGCTCTCGCTAACTCTACCGCGCTCGCATCATTATCAGGTGAGCGTATCTAAACAAGCAACTATCGCCTTTGTGCTGCGAGTTGGAAAACGGACGGAAGTTTGAGGATTCATTTAAATTCTTCGGTCGCCGAGTTTGCGCGATGGGGTGGCTGCTTCTGCTTTTTTGTGGCTTAAGCTAAATAAATAAATGTTGCTGCAACTAACAGAATTAAAATGGAATAACTTTGAAGAGCAGTTCGTTTTTTGTTTGTGAGTGTTGCTGTAGTAATGGAAATGGAATTTATTTACACTCTTGAAAAACCAAAAAAGCAAACAAAAGTTTTACTTTATTTGGGACCCTTTTTTGGGGTATGCAACCCATCACAATCTTTTCGTCATGCTGAGTTAGATATTAGCCGAAACGCTTGTACCGTATCGATCACGCTAAAATCACACAATAGCTAGAAATTTGAAAAAAAAAAAATCCGATCCGAGCAAAAATGTCACGAAACGCAGCATAAAAGCTTCCACGAATGGTAGGATAAAACGATGCCATTCCTAACACCACTCGAAAGCAGGGCTAGTGTATGCGTCCGCATTGTACTGCCGGTTCTTTGCTTTGTTTTTCTTCCACCATACGGCATTCAATTGCAATTGCCGGGATGGAGTGACGTCGGGGTGGAACAAAACCTTTTATGACTCATTTGCTGTTAAGAAATCCATGCGCCGCGTTGCGACGAGCGATATTTGATGACGCTTTTACATCGTCGTCACATGCACACACACATTCGGGTCCTGTTGGCGCAGTAAACGTTCCACTGGAAAGAGGGAACAGAGAAGAGCGAGAAAAAAATCCTCCAACGTGATCATCGCCATCAGTATGAAAAGCTTTTAAAATCGTTGCCCGTCAACCACCACCGGCTTTGGTGTTGATGCTCGCCCTTTCTGAGCGGGACGATACGACAAAGGACGTACCGTTTCCCATACTGTTCCATATCACAGCGAAACAATGCATGTTTCTTCACCATAATCGTTGCATTCGCTTGTCTTTGCTTGGGCCCGTGTTTCACCGCACCCTGCACACCGGGTGGGACGAAAGGTAAAAGATGGCCATCATGAACGGCACCGATGAGGAGACATAAATTTGCCCACACTGCACGTCATTGCACCTGCGGGTGAGGATGACTGAAAGCTTCCCAAAGGGAGGCCAAGCAGCCCCGGAAGGAGGAAACGTTTTTCGCTTCGTTTCGGACACAAACGCCCTGCCATGCCTTTGGTCCGGGGCCATCATCGGTTGAGTAATGTCAGTACGAGCGAAACCCGGTCACTTACAGAACAGCGGTTGTCCGTTGAAGTACCACGACACGGACGGTTCCGGATGTCCTTTCACCTCGCAGCGGATGGTTGCGTCCTTATCTTCGACGGCCGTTTGCACCGTGCTGGTATCCCGGAAGGAGATGGGTTCTGTTCAAGTGCATCGTGCGTCAAAAAAGAAGAAAAAAGAATGTCGAACATTAAGTAACATGAAACATGGGTTGCTTAGCTTAGAGCGTTTTTTCGTTGGCGTACCGTAAACGATCATTTTAAAGGATTTTCGCAGCGGTGGCACGGTCACGCGACCCTCGGTGACGGTGGCCGTCCCGTCCGCGTCCACCTCGCACGTCCAGTTGCCCTGATCCGTGCGGGCGATCGCTTCGAATATGAGCGCGAGCGATTCACCCTTGTCCTCGATGTGGACGCGACCCTTCGCCTCGCTAATGATGGCATTTTTCGGATTCCGCCACCTCAGCCGCACCTCCTGGTTCGCGTGGCTGCACGTCACCATGCGCGACTGGTTGACGAAGTGGGCCATCTCCTCCTCCGGCGCGAGCCGCAGGACGTCCACCGGCTGTGCTGTCCTTTTCGAGATTTGTTGATTGCCCTTAATGGAGGTTGCTGGGGAACGGAAGAAAGGGAGGGAGATAAGAATTATAAAATGTATTAAAACACCGGGAGCAAACATTTCCCCGCGAAAATGGATCATAAATTCCGACACATCACCGCTTCATCGGGTACTGGAGAAAACACAGGGGGAAAAAAAGAATGGCAAAAAAACGTGCACCTTTTTCTTTCCCTTTCCCAGAATTCGTGCATCATCTTCGTTTCGCTTTCGTGCTACTTCTGGTGTGCCGATTAATTGTGTCAATTACTGCCGACCCGTTTGGAGATGCCGGACACCTCGGGGGCACTCGCCCAGCGAGGGAGGCGAAAAGATTAATTTACCGCAATGGGTGTTTGGGTGTGGGCTGGCGGCTTTCATGTTTCAATTTCTTTCTAAGCATCGGCCTGCTCACGCTCAACCCGCATGACCTTTGCGGGTTGGCACGTAATTTGGTGTGGGTGGAGGAGTGCTGTTAATGAATCATGCGGGGAAGCAAGAGCGAGAGAGAGAGAGAGAGAGAGAGGGAGAGGCAAAATCGAACATCCGCTACTTACGTAATGGAAAAAATCGAATAAAAGCCATGGTTTTGTTCAGCAGCCATGGGAGCACACACAAAAGTGAGGCATTTTTTTAACTGACAAAAAAACAGTCTGTCAACCGCACCGCAAAAAGCGTTTGAAATGACATGTCATTAATTTAACAAACATTATCTTGTTGTAGTGAGCTACGAAGGATCCGCGTAAAATTTTAAAAAGCTCAAAAAGCCCACAACAGCTTCGTTTCGGTGATTTCTCTTTTTTGACAGCTCCCGTTGAGGTGCTCGGTGGTTTCGCATTCGGCCCATAAATACAAATTCCCGATAATAATCAACAATCAACCGTTCAATTGTGATTGGAAGGCTTTCGAGCGAAAGCGATCCCGCAGAGTAAATAGAATCTACGCGGGCACGGACCGCAAAAGGGCACGCACAAGAGAATGCCGTTGGTGCGGCTGGTGATCGGATATAAGCGTGTATTAATGTATTTATTTATCAAAATTTACCGAAGGGGAGCGCATCAGGGGGGTGGGAAATCAAATCAGATTTAATTTGCATAGGTATTTGACGAAACCACACATACGCACACCCTTCTACACAATGGTAACAAATGATAACTAGTAAGCGATTGTGGCACATGGAATCGATGTCAGTGTAGGTCTAGAATGCGCTTAAAGAGTAAAGCCTATTTGAAGCCCTAGTGCCGGGATTGGATTGCGCCATGATTGCTGAAACGATGTTTCACGTTGTTGCATGGGAAGCGTACCGAACATCACACCACGAGAAAGAGAGAGAGAGAGGGAGAGCTTTGGAGCAATGTCTGATTGATTTAATTTAAAATGATCCTTAATATAATTGTACAAATAAACACACGTACATCGAGACACACGGAGGGCGCTCAGAATCACTCCCTTTTCGCCCGAATGGGAATGAATTTATGGATAATAGCTAAACAACGAAATGGTTATTAATTGTGCAACATCGGTGGTGCTGAAAATAGGGCATAATGTGGGCATTATGATGCGAAAACTGTAACGTAATCGTGCATCTCGGTTCCGATACGGCCCGAGTTTCGATCACATAAATTACCGCACGAGCACACGGTCCATGCGTCCGAGACGGAGAGAAAACCAATGAAAGAGCACCGGTTTTCGATTCCTTAAGAAGCCAGGATTTATTTGTGCGGTCCGTTCCGGGCGAACGATCCGGGCGAACGATCCGGGTGAAGCCATTACGTGAGAACAGTGCAATTGCATACGTTGAGCTTACGGTCCGTTGTGGCTCTTTTCCGAATGCCACGTTACGAAGCACGAGTCGTCCTTAACGGGTCCTTAACGGGCGAGGAATGGAAGGTGTGTACGGTGTGTCTTGCAACCGTATTTGTAGCGTCATGTTGTAGCGAAATTAATAATCTCGCAACCGTTGTAAATTCATCTCCTGCCCGTTAAGATGTTGTGGTTTGTGCGCTTTGTGCGAGGTAGCATGGCACATGAAAAGCATCGGAATTAAACCTCGAGTGAGAATGAGGTTCGCCCGGCCGGGTTTCGGTTTCATCTCGAGACCTAGAAAGCTCACATGACGGTCGCAATCAATCAAGACACACGAACAACACGTTGGAACGCTTGTGTGTGTCGGTGGTAGGTGCTGGAGGTTAAGCTGACGTGGCGGAAAAATGAAGCTGTTAGGTGGAACACCGCCCGCATAAGGTTTGTTCCGATTTATCACCCATTCGTTGTCAGTTATTTTTTGATAAATGTGTGCGGCCACGAGAAAGCGCAGGCTAATGGACGAAAGGACGAAAGGACGGTGAACGGGAAGCGTGACACATACGCGTCACGAACACTAAGTAGCACACACACTCACACTGGTTGCCAGAAACTGCTTACTCACTCCTTCTGGGTCGTAATTCGACCCCCAAAACGCTTTTGGAACGAACCGACACACGATTACTTGCAACATGAAGCCACACAGCGGAATGAAGATTGACTTGTTATCACCCTGGCACGTTTCGAGTGGGAAGGTGTGTGAGGGGAAGATTCAATTTTCGGATTTGTTCGGAATAGTTTGCATACGAGACGGCACACTCACCCACGAATCTCACGTACCACAAACATGTGTGTGTGCGGTCGAGGACTCCGACACACAAGTGACAGCTTGCTTTGATTAGCGATGGATGTAATCAAAGTTGGCCTCTGCTTCGCTCATTCCAGAAGCCATCGAGCGGTCGTTCTTTTGATGTCGCGCGTACGAGAAGTAGATTCCCGGCATCCGAGTATTTTGTGGCGGAGTGCACCTTAAGCGCCCCGAAGGATATAGTTTCATATTTGCATACGCCCGATGCGCTAGACAGTCTCGGGACGGGCGAGAGTAGAAGCTCAGAAACAGTCGGGCTGTCGGTAAAACTGACGCCGTGCTTGCTGGTGAGATGGCGAGAAAAGCCGCAGGATTATACTCCCGAGGGTAATTATCGCAGTAATCGTGTTTGGGCTTGTATTGTGCGTCAGTTTCTGTCCGGTCAATGAAGGCAGGTTCGTTGCTCATCGATGCGTTCACCGGACGGCTCATTGCACATTGTCACAATAATAATCATTTCATCCAATGAACTTACCACCCTCAGGCAGGGGAATTTGAGCCCGCTTGCAGAAGAAAGACAGCTTGGGGGACTGTGATTGACACGATCCGAGCCGTGGCCCCTCTACAATATAAAGTCGGTAATATGAAATCTGAGCCGCCTTTCCGCATAGAGCTCATCAAAAGGATCCATCGAGGGTTGAGGAACCACAACGGAACCATGCGAAAGTTTTTGTTATGCATTTGCATACTTTCGCTTCGGTTGAATGCGTTTTCGTGCGAGCAGGCTGGGAAGTGTTTGGGAATAGTTGGAAATTTTTAATAATTTTCTCGAAAACTAGCTACATTCTTCTAGCAGCTGTAATTGGAGCGAACGTCGAGCATCCCCATTAGGTATGGGAAGCGAAAACTAAAGATAACGCGCAAACCGAACCGACGAAACCGAACCGAAGAAACTGTCCGAACAACGTTTTCCATAAGTTTTCCATAATCTTTCACGTGCACACCATATTACAAAACTTTTCCGCACACATCCAAGTGGAAACCGCTTCACGTCATCGTGTACTCCTTTTTCTCGCTGGGGGTTTTGTTTTTCCCTTCCCTTTTTCTTTCCCCACGGAGCGTTCCAGTTATTCCCCACGGCCAAGTAAACGATTTTGGGTGTGTTCTGTTTTGGTTGCGGTGCGCTGTTGTTTGAAGAACCTCCCTTGGGGAAAAGTTCGTTTTTATCGAGTGCACACGGGTGCAGGAAAAAAACTCTACCATGTCTATCCGAGCGATCAGAAACAGCGCAAATAGTTGATAAGCCCATTTCGGGCCCGTTATAGGGTGTGCGAGAGTGTGCGTGGTAAAGATTGCGATCAGCTGTTTTCAGATTTCCTGTGCACTTTTGCAGTAATTTTCTTCCCTTCTCGAAGCGGTACAGTCGATCGGCGACAAAAAAAGGAAACGAGTGGAAAAGTTTAAATGAAATGTGCGGCCTGTTTTCCGACAACTCAGACCTTGCTTTTGGCAGCTGTGGAGGGAGAAAAAAATTCACTACACTATTTATCACTGGTCACTGAGATGGTACTGGAGGATTTTTTTCTGTTTTTACGCGCCTACTGCAGTGATGGGCTAATATTTGTGCAATGGTAAAGTTTTTCGGACGCTTCGCTCCATTATGGTCAGTTTCGCGTTCACGTACGAATTTTTGCACGAATAATTCTTTACCTTCCCTTGCTGTTGCTTCTCCTCCTCAGGCTCAGAAATTGCATGGCGGTGAAAAAAAGGCACAGTAAAAGCGCACGCTCGGTATGAGAGGTAGAGCTTTACCATCTTTTCCGCAACTCCTCAGTGGAAAAGTAAAAACATAAAAACAGAACACAAAGCTGGAGAAAAAAGTTTTTTGATTAATTCCGATTCGCTCCGTTTCGATGGGGATGGTTTTAAATATTTAGCTCTCCTGCTGACACACTCAGCCGAATGGATCGAGAAGAACTTTGGAAAATAGTGTATTTACACAACGAGTCCGATTCGTTTGATCCTACCTACCTAAGCCTTACCTACCGGAAAAAGGACCGAAAACGGATGCAACTCGGTCAGTGGTCGATTTTTCCATCGTCCCGCTCGAGCTGTACCACTCCGAACAAACCGAATGAATGTGACCAAATTTTGTGAATTCTGCCGCCATGTTTACAGTGTGGCCCTCCCCCTCCCCTCTCCCCCCCCCCCCCAGCAAAAAGGGCCGTCTGGAACGGAAAGTTTTATCGCCGTTTGTATGTGAGATTGGTCATTTCACTCCCATGGCCGGAAGTTTTTAGCCAACCGAATCCTGAACGGGACGGCCGGTGATGAATAAATAATCGTTTAGTTTTAGCCTTCCCTCGCGCCGGATGAGGCCAAGGCCTTTGGTGTGGCCATGTTGAGGTAGGTCACGGTGGTTTTTGAGGTTGCGAAACGCTCGACCAGCTACACCGGCGTTTGAGCTTCTGGTTGAAAGGGTAATTGGGATTGATAGCAGCAAGATAAATGTTTCTCTAATGGATACACTACACACAGTCCGGGCGAACTAACGCATGCGAGCTTGCTTTCACCACCAGCAGAAGCTGAGGATGTTTGCAGCACGATCGTGCACACATTAATTTCCGGATTTAAGAAATACGGGAGCTGGTGCTGGCGGTGGAGCTGGCACAAAAAACCCAATCTCTCTGGACACTCTGGTGCCAAACGTATGTGGAAATAAATGTGGGTATGGGTGTGTCGGGAGGAGGTGGTTGGGTTGAAGGGCACATATATTTTCCCTCCTCAAGCAAGCGAAATTTATGTCGAATCGCGCCAAGCTCTTGTCGTACAAGGACTTGCTGGCTGTTAAAAATTCATTCCCAAATCATGCATTTTACAAAAGGCATTGTCAGACACGAATGAGCAACGAGCGTGCACTTGCTTCTAATGGCTGTAAATCAGAGGCGGATAAAACCACGCGCCACGGTCGACAAAGATAAAGCGACCAGCGAATTCAAATGTCGCGCTGCCTCGGCGCTGCCCGACACGGGACAAAGTGCGGTCGTTAGGCGGACGGTTGGTATCGAAAATCGTTTTGTGTCTCGTGGAAATGGGCCTTTTTTCGATGGCCTGCCCCGAGAAACATGTGAAGCATGTTTCGCGCACGGAATGGGCCCGTTATCAATCATGAGTGATGGGTTGGCAGGAAAAGAAACATCTTTCATGTGGGAAGCCCTTTCGGAATCGGTAAGGTACCCGAACGGTGGGCGGTGAAGGGCCGGGTCGGGTGAATGATAGGTGAATTATTCGAGGTTGTTAATCAATTTCCGCTTCCGTAGATTTCTTACCGCCGAGGATGCGATGCGATGCGATGCGGATCGAGGAAACGAATTTATACCACCATTTAAAGCGTTTAAGCAAAAGCAGTGGATTTTGTACATGATTTATTTGGTTATTTGTTCGTGTAAGGAGGCTTATTTATAAAAACGACAGCGTTTTATTTAAACTTTGATTCACCCCTTATGTGTTGTGTGGGAATGATAATAAAAAAGAATACAATTACAGTGACATTCCGAATAATTCCAATGTCTCAACTATACAACATTTCACTTAAAGTTTACATGTGGCCTAGAATCCAAATCCCTTGCTGTTAGCTGAAAAATGGCAGATAAACGAAAAAATAGTTAAGTTACCCATCACTAGATGGCGCCCCTCGGTAGGGGCTTCAACGAAACATTTCGCGTTGACGCAACTATAGTTGCTACTCCACTTTGTTAACAAAATAAACAAGTTTAGGATGGTTAAAAGACGTCACAAGGCTTGTGCACTTTCTTCAGGCCGCATAAAGAAACCCAAAGGTGGCAATAATTCGCAGCCTGCCTTCAGGGAAATGCAATGAGATTGTACTGGAATGATTGTGCGACGAAGGTGCGGAAAAGGGCGTCGTTTCGTCATAAAGAACCGCTTCCGTTCCATGCGCGCGGAACGTTTGGCTTTGTCAGCTGTCTCCAGCGCTGAACACCATATGTTTCGCGCGTGCAACACTACGCACCGCTGCACCAAGAATAGAACATAAATTCCATTCCCATTTGGGGGACGCTTCTATCGCGAATCGGATGCGGATCAGAGAGCAACCACGCGGGGTGTTCCGTTTCGCACTGGCTCAGGGGGTGTCGCATACGAGTACACGAGCGTCACAAAGGGGATGGCGTGGCCATGACCGTAGAATAAAACAAAAAATAAAAACCTCAACTGCGGTGTGACAATTTCGTGACAGTTGTGTGTGAGGGGTTTTTATTTTGGAACAAAAGATGGGCGTGAAAAATAAAGCGCACACTCCATTCATCTTGCTGTCCCGGTCGATTGCAAACGTTCGAATGAGGCTTAGGGGCTGGTGACGGGACGGGTGTTGTTTTTTTTCCTTTCCAAAGCCTCCACGACCTTCAGACTGGCATGTTTCGTTGGAATTTAGTTTGCATACACAAGAAGAAATGGCAAAGCGCAAACACGCAACAGAAAACACATTTGTTTATCCCATCCCATCCCATGCCGTCTTCCGTGTCTTTGTCTGTGCGGTCATCGTTTCACAAAAAGGGAAACACTTTAAGCCACCATGGACCTTGGGCAAGGGGGGGGGGGGGGGAGAAACATTTCCGGGCGAGCAAATCCAATTAGTGTGGAGGGCTTTAGAACACACTCGAGCGCAAAACTGTAGCGCGAAATGCGCGTAACGCGACGCGACCGACGCAACTCACCAGCAATAAGGAGCAGGAAATTGAATCCAAAGTGCATCCGAGTCATGGTAATCCGGGGAGTAATCATTGTCGCTCCGTTCTCGGCTCGTTGTGGGAATAATCCTTTGCCAGAACTAGCTTATTGTTTCACTTGGCGTTGGTGGTGGTGGTGGTGTAGTTTGGCACGGGAACGGCACGGTAGCACTGAATTACAGCTCGTTATGCACCATTCCTGATGATTCTTCTGGCGAGGAAATTCGCTTACGATCACTCACTTCACTGAAGGCTGTTTTGTTCACTAACAGTAGCACAATTGTTGTAGCTTTTTTTTGAGGGTTTGCAAAAACACTCGGCTTATCGTACAGGGAAAACTACAAAGCCACGGCTCGATAACCTGCCCGAACGCAGCTTTAATTGGATTATATTCGATTATCGAATCGGTCTGTGGGGGAAATGGTGGAAAGGTGAAGCACACGCGCAGCTTTCTCGATTGAGCTCGACCAACTTCCTGCGGCCGCGAGCACCGTGTGATGGATTTGTTTCACAATTTGGCACGAGGTTCAACAACCGCAACGCATGCACTCGTAACAATACACTCCCTTAAGACGCTCGCTTCGTAATACACCAGATGCACCGCTGTGAACCTTTAATTAGTGAGACGAGACACCACCCGTCCAGCCTTCAGCCACTGACTAACTAGCTAAGCGATAGACTGACCCGACCAACCGACCAAGACACCGAGAGATGGAGAGTGAAAGAGAGAGAGAGAGAGAGGCAGCACACGCTTGTCAAAATAAATTGAATTATCGTGCCGTGTTTTGGAACGATGCCTTTGGAGTTGTCGCGTACACTGGAGAAGTGGGCAGAATTTTGCTCAACATCAATCTTCAATCTTCCCGCCGCATTCGTTTCGTCTCACTTGGGCTCACGAGCTGATCGCGCTTGGATCGGTTAATTTATACGATCAATCAATGTACACACCCACACACACACACACATCCGAGCACACCCCCTGCACCGCGTCGGATGCACTTTTCTCCACTTCCGAACCCAATTCTAGGGCTTTTCACTGATTAGAAATTGGACGTCACTAGCCCGCTAACACACGCGCGTGCAACAACCGACACTCGCACTCGCTTCCGTTTCCAGTTCCAGTTCCAGTTTGAACCGAGAGAGACTCCGAACGAGATTGAACCATCGCATGCGAGGCGCTTGATGCCAGGCATGAGGATGAACAACAACAGCACGCGAATGAACTGGGCCAGCTCGGTCATGAATTCATCCGAAGTGGAAAATGAAAATGAATACGTCTGAAGCGGAAAGCGATTCCTCGTTCGTCGGGCTGATAGAGTAAAAGTGATATGGTATTTCGTCGGCATTTAAAATCCAAGTTAGAACATTGGTAGGAAGCGATAAAGAAATAAAGAAACTGATATGTTCTTTAAATATACCTAAAAATATTCTTAAGGCATAATTTTGTTTTATATACTAACTATGTTGTTCTTTTTCAAAATATTGCCTCAATTATGTTGTATTAAACAAAATAAGAATCAAATTGATGATGATATTTTGTTCGCAAATTTCTCTTTACCGCACCATACTGGACTGCTGGTTGAACTGCTAAAGGCAGAGGATGGGCTAGAAATTACATAATCATCACTATTCTAAAACCTCCTACGTACGGATTCCCAACGCTCGTCAAAACCACACATGAATTGAATACTAATAACTCCAAATGAACCGTTTAAGATGTCCGCATGTATTTTTCTTCCATCTTCTGGGAGAAAATAAAGCTTTCCTCGCACCCAAGCTCGTCTATATGTTCATAGGGTTTTCAAATTAAAACCTTCCAGGAAAGACCATCACCGGCTTCTCCAGTACTAATCGGAGTGTCCGCGTGCATGATGCATGATCCCGATGGATGATGAAGTGCTTAAGATTGCATTTCCATCATTTTCATTATACTGAGATTGGGAATCGAAAATCTACCCCTCCATACTTGGCTCATTTGAGCGAAACGAAGCGACATGGAAACGGAAGCCTTTGATGGGAGCAATTAAAATCTTCCACTTTCATCGCCATCTTTGCGAGCGTGATTGAGCTTTCCATCACCTCTCCCGCACACATACACACCCGAACACATTGATTGGAAAGTTGTCCATCGACTTCCGGTGGACGATCGCATGTGCCGTTTTTGTGGATGACGTCGAGGACAGGCCAACTTGTACGCGGCGGCTGACAGCTTCAGCAGACGCGCGATGGCGCCATCATGGCGGATCGACCGGATAGTATTCCCTCGGGGAGGCCTCGGAAGGAAGAAACACGCATGCCGTGAGCAACTTACTGACAGGTGCGGTTCTTTCCTACCCCCGTTTCATGTTCCACCGCATGTCCTGCAAGTGGGAAAGGAACGAAAAAAACATGATTTTTTTGTTCGTTTCTACGTGTGTGTGTGTGCGCGCGCTTGTTGATGTCACAAGTGCGTCATGTGAAGTCTATTCCACTGAGTTTTCCTCCCCTCACCCCACCGAACCGACGTGATAACGATGATGGACGTTAATCGTGCAAAAAGTTGTAATAATTCCTGCGCGCCTGTGTTTACTTTCGCGTCCACTTCTTCGTTTCTTGAGTTTCTCCAGAAGAGCTATCCAAGTAGGTCGTGCCTTTTTCAATGCCCTGAATTGGACTTGCGGTGTTTTAATGAATCTCTTCACCTTGCGGGTGCGGGTGGCACACATTATGGATGGGCAAGGCCCCCTCGGTCGTGTGTGCAAACAAACACACTTTTACACACACACACACTGGGCCCCATCAAATTGGGACGAATGGAGCGGAGTGGATGATAATGCGCCGTGCTGTGTGTGGGCTGTTCTTGAAGCGTTATGCCAATGTCTTCGACTGTGGCTCGGAACATTCGGATGTATCACAAAAACTTTCACGTATGCGCACATCATTTCCTGCCCAAGCACGCCCGAGACGGCCGTCGAACCGAACTCGTCCGGGTGTTGTGTCAGCAACACGAGCAGCCGGGAAAGACACAAGGAGAGCAATTAGTAGTGCGCCTTGGTAGCTCGTCTTTCCGCCCGCGTGAACAAACATCCACTGTCCCAGGCGGGTGAGAGGAGGAGGGAGAATGGCGGAGAGGGGAAGGTGAGTATTGTTCGAGCGACAAGTGGTGAGCCGACTTCACCGTTGTACTTTGGTTTGGTGCTATAGCAAAGGCACGCAGCAAACTTGTCCGTTTTCTCGGCGGCGCAATCCGTTCACATGACGGAACAGCTTCACGTTCACTTATCACCGTCTCCACAGCAGCGTCATACAATGCGCGCGAAAGACCGCCAGGGCTGGCGAAAATAGAACCGACGAGTCGGTCGGCGCTGAAAAGAACCGATCCCGAAGCGTTTGGAGTAGTTTTCACTGAGATAACAGTAAATTATTAAGCATCGCTTACGTACGCTCGCATCAGCGGTGAGATGGTATTGTTTTCCGCATCTGCAACTGTTTTTGAGTGTGTGCCTGTTTTTTTGTTGTTGTTCTGCACTCACTGTTGCTGCCGGAAGTTTGTGTCCTTTCGGTTTACTTACTTTCCACGGAGCGTTCGCGTACGTGTACGCAGCTGAAACAAAAGATAACGAAAGTCACGTAACGCAAATGAAACCGAACCAGCAATGGTGGGGCTGGCGAGGAGGGAAGCAATCCTTAGGGAAACTGAACCGATCCATTTCTTTCGCCACCAAGCGGGGCGAAGTCTGACAAAAGCGTACCCTGCGCCTGCTGGATACAATTGATGGTGTGTATTTTTCGATTCCTTGTCTGTTTCGTTGTAGAAGGTTAAAGACACCATGCCACCAGCACGGTGGTGGCTGTGTGATCAAATTTACTCCTTACGCTCGGTGCGCTGCAGCATTCCAAATATGAGCCGGCAAAAGTATTAACTAAACCGATTTGGGTTTTGAGGTCAGCCGGCAGACAACCAGCAGCAGCAGCAGTAGCATCTCCAGCCGAAAACCATCCGTGGTGCGGAATATTTGTGCATTCGGGCAGTGGCAGACGCAAGCCTCGTGCGCTAGGAAACCCATTTTCCTGCAAAATTGGATAATAAATTGAGCGACACAAATCAAATTTAGATACACGGAAAATTTGATCAGGAAAAGTGAGTAAATTCGCACGCGCGCACCGACAGGAAATAGAGCAGCCCGCTTTGGCAACGTTGCTAAGCAAATAGCGGCGGGAAAGGGAATAAAAATGCTCGATACGTATGTATGTGTGTGTGTGCCAGGGAGTTCAGGAGCATGGCCAAACTGGAGCACGATGAAAATGGCAATGGATGATCAATATTTTAAAAAATCAATTTTACACAAATCTTGCACGGCGTTCTCGTTCCCGGTTTGACAGGTCGAAGAGAGGGAGGGATTTGAAGTCAAGTCTATCCTTGTAGGTCTCGGGGTTCGAGGATGCTTCTGCTACCATGGTAACAGATGGTTTCCATCTTTGATACCGTTTGGGAATAGACGCAGAACAGGTAAGTCATACCATGTGCTGCTTGAAAGAAACAGGTGGTTCAAAAAGGGTCTCTTCTAGTCGAACGGTCGAATGTGCATCTTGGGACGCAGTTTCCTTTCAACAATGGTGAGTTTGATCCCTACCCGAGAGCCGAGTGTTCATATACACTCGCGTAAAACGAAAGTTATAATGGACGGAAATTGTACCAGTAATTTAATGTAAGCTGTATTTTACTCTATTTTATGTTCTATAGAATCGCAGAAACAATCGCTGGCGTGATCGGTGCTAAATGAGCGGATCTAAATCCGAAAACTTATCACCACCCACTATCGTTGATGCATGCGGAATCGAAACTTTTCTGCAGCTGCACCCAAACGACGTGGCAAGTGTAAATGGATATTTCGCCTGCAAGGAGCGAAAGCGGGAAGTAAGTTTTTCCCCTTCCAACTGCACCTTGAACGCGCCTGTCGCATCTGCTAATGTATCCCGTTGTTTCGCAATGGGTGTGCGCCCGAGCCAGTGGGCGAAGAAAATGAAACTTTTGTCCATCAGTTCGTCCCGGAAGCTGGATGAAGAAAATGCATTCTACGAATGGCTAGCAGAACTATTATTTATTATCATTTCACAGATGAATTGAAGCTCTACATTGTGTGGTTATATCCTTTTCTTCCTTCAGGGCGATCTTCACGTGGGAAGCAACATAAAAAAAGAGATGAATGAATGTTCAACTGTGGATGATACTACTAGAAGCATTTCTTCGCTCGCGGGGAAGAAAACACCGAGAACGGGTGAAAAAGAGGAAGACAAATTTTCCTCTTAAAACTTTCACACAAAACACACAACGGCAGTCGCAGCAGTATGTCCATCCTGTACGCCTGTGTGCGCCGTGCCGAAACGACCGCAAGGAAAAAGGAAACATTTTCGGGGGCCAAAGTTTTTCCCTCCGAAGTTTTAATCTGATCGGAAGTTTGCAGGGCACACAGAATGTTCATTTCTCCGGCCCACGCCGGTGGTGTCAGTGTTTTGTTGCGAAATGTGTCCGTTTCGTTTCGCTCCCTACCCCTCCCTCTCTCGCCCTCCCCCAAACCCACGACCCAGGGCATGGAGAACATCACCGAAATCAATCGATAAATTAGGACAGAGACACCGTGTTTTGCACGTGATGCACTTTTATTTGGATGTTTGGGGAGGGGAAAAAAGCGAAAATTAGTACCACTGCGTGTGTGTGGGAAATGGAATGAAGACAAGCTGTAAATTAGAGCACTAATGAAGCCATTGAAATGGAAATTTGGAAGGCACCGGGAGCAAAGGGTAAGAGCTTGCCACCATTAGTACACGCTCGCTCAGTCGCTCGTGTGTGTGTGTGTTTGTGTTATCATACACTCGTTTGCCATGGAAACCGGCGGGCAAAGATGAATGGCAATGGGCACTATATATTTTTATTTCCCTTCATGTTCCAAACAAAACAGCGCCCGAGGATATGGAGGAAGGCAAACTAGCAAACTAGCGGAAGCTACGACCATAAAATTCCCTTGGCTCTCCGCTTTAGTGAACACTTTCGCAGACCATCTTGTGGCGATGATTCATATCTTTATATTCGTATGAATGTGGCTGTTACAAAAATGTACTCGAAAATTTGCTTTCTGCAACTCATGCCCGCAACGCTTAAGAGCATAAAACTATAAGAACCGTAAAAATACGCAAACACGAGCGTTATTTGATTGAAATTCCTTGTTGGATGGTTGGGTGGTTCAGGCGAACGGAAGGTCTGGCGCGAGGTTTTCATCCAAAACGCTGATGAATATGGTTTTTGCTCGTGTGTTACCTCAGCGACGGTGATTTCGTTGGAAATAATGCCGTCGTTGAATTAATAGGCAAACACCGTGCGCCTGATACGCCGTTTTCTGTAGAAATCTTTTTCCATCCATTCGTTTCTAGTAGCGTATTTTCAGTTTATTCCCACATTCGGGTGGCTGTTTCGCAGAACGAAAAGAAAGTTTTTTTTTTGTTGTAAACCGTGCCATACTGGGCACCAAATATCGATTGTGCATTTCCCAGGACCTACCCTTGCTGGGTGAAAGCTGTTCAAACAACGTGACCGATATTCGGGACGCATCTCGCATCGGGCAAAGAAATACGTTGAACCTTTATGATTGCACTTCGCGCAACGAGCTTCCGGTTTTGTTTGACGCTTTGCTTGCTGCCGATTTTTTTTTTCCGCCTCTCCCAACGGGTGTTAACTTCATCGTTTACACACGTTTCAACGTTTTTTTTTTGCTGCTGCTGCCAAACTGGGTGCGATTTTTGCAACTGCGTTGCTGCCCACTCGGATGGCATTTCCCGATTCAAATTCGTTACCCTCGTGCCTGCTTCCCGGTGGAGTGCGCACTTGAGCGATGGAAAGCAGGAGAAGATTCGGGTTCGGACGATGTGATGATGTGACAAATGGATTCATCAACGCTATCGGACACGGCCGGCACAAAAAGGCGGCTCGGTTCGGTTCGCCACCGACGAGGGATTTGGCGATGATCAATTCATGAGAATTGTTGCAATACGTGAGTGATATTGATGCAGGTCGGTGCTGATGGCGGCTGCGATGAATGCGATGACTTTCTTCACCAAACGACACCGCCGACGACTACGGCAGCCTAGCGATGGCGTCGTCTGACTGATTGAAATGCATAGAATGTGGCAATGCTCCATTGGGGGCGACCAAAACGGGTCGACCGTTTCGTGACTATCGCGTGGAAAGCTTTTCAGGGAGCGTGACGTTGGGGAGGCTTTTTTTTGTCTCACATCGTGCAACCTTCTACCAACCCGAGTTTCACACACGATTTGCAATCGTCCTGGGGATTGCAGCGTGTAGAATGTGTGGCCGCTGCAAAACGGGCGCCACTAGGCGTGTGGAATGTGGAATCACACTTCAAGAGGCACTTCGACCGGGATAATCTTTTTTCCATGCCCGTTCGTCGGAGTGAATTAAAACACACTCACAAGGGGTAGCGGGGCGAGGGGGCCGAGGGGAGGCAATATTTAAATTCCATCTACTTTAGTTTTATAGCAACCACCATCGGTGCGTTACGGTTGCATAAGCGAAGCACCGGAGCGAACACACACACTTTCACCCGTTCTCGAGCTGGTGGAAGTAGCTCCAGAGCCGGGTCGCTTTCGCTCGAATCCGATCGAATCCGCAACCGCAATAAACATCTCGTGTGGCATAATTATCGACCCGCTCGTATCCACATAATCCACACGCGGTGGCAACGTTCGTGGATAGTTTTGCCGTCGCCTCGAGGGATTGCGATTGTTTTGACTTTTGCCCGAGCAGCGAACGATGTGTGTCGGAAAGTTTTACGCACACGCGAAAGCGCCCGCCGGTGTTTTGGGAGGAGAACAACAGGTTGGAGTTATGGTGGAACTCTCCTTCCCAGCCGGTTGGATACATTAATTTTCTAATTTATATGCATCCCGTCAGTGGAAAGTTGTGGGTTTAGGAGTTGGAAGTTTTCCGGCGCGGATGTGAAGACGTTTCGGTTGCGGCTGCGGCAAAGGGGATGTTTCTTTATGAGCGTTAATGAGAAGCATTTTCGACTTCATCAGCTACTCGGCACTGAGTCGGCCCAGCCGGAGTCGTGAAGAATGGGGCTTATGAGCCGATACATCATCCCGCTTGCCGCCCCACCGCTCCGGGTTGAAACTGACAAAATGACAGATTGGGGAATAATATTTCGCCACCTGATTTCCGTCGGGTTGCTGTGGCTGATTTCATTCATATTCATGAGCGGATCGACACTGGCAGTAGCTTTGGAGGCTCATTTTTGGACGAAATAAGACTCTCTCTATCTCTCTCTCTCTCTCTCTGTCAAAATCCTCACCTCACCGGGAGTAATGACTCGAAGCGGCGAACATCGGAGGACGCGTTTTGGACCAAACTTTGCCCATTACTCGTCGAACCCCCGGACGATAGTTCGAGTCGTGTCGAGTCGAGGCGTAATCTCTTCCGTTGATGAGTTTTTAAGAAGTTGGGCAGAACCGGCCACCCCAGCCTATCGATGTCACTCATAATTCAGCTGCCCATCCTGACAAAAGCAAAAAAAAACCAGAAACCCACACATTCTACACTGTGTCGTGTAATGAAAATGAAATCGAAAACAAACGGCGAATCCCGGGGCCATCGAAAAAGCGATAACAAGTGCGCTAAATCTTTCCACACGGATTGGCAGCGTTTCAACCAAAAAAAAAAAAAAAAAGCCAGAAAATAAAACCTCTCAATTCGACCTCGTTCGAGGTTGCTTGCCTGCCTGCAATTCGATCGCTTTGCTGTGGCGGAATCCGGGAGTTGCTGCAGTTTTACAGTCGCCCCGTAAAAAGTGTTTCCATTTCTCAAGCGCTTTATCGAGTGGATCGAGTGTCAGTCACGGAACGGAAGCTGGCGTCGTTTGGCTTTTGCGTTCTTCGTTGGCGCGGTTTGCAGCGTTTTCAAGGAACGTCTATTCGCCTTCGCTTGTGCTGGTTTCGTTTCACGAATGTCCGATCGCTTGTGCCTGTGTGTTCCACCAGCCATTCCGAGGGAGGATTTTGTAATTGCCAAGCATTTATTCTACTTATTGTGGATTTTACTGCAAACAACCACTACAAAGTCGCGTCCTCGGGACCTCCTTTCAAGAAGCCACTCCGGGGAGGAGGGCCGGAGAAAAAAGGAAAAGTTAATTCAAACACCCCCGGTGACGTTGGCGTTCTTTGCGCCAATTTATCAACGAATCAATGCGCTGGTTTCAATTTTGTAAAACGAATTGCCCCGAACGCTGCGCTGATGTGTTCGAGAATGGCAAATGTTTTCCCAGCATGTTTTTCCACCGTTTAGTAGTGGAAGGTAAAAAAAAAGTTCCCGGGGAAAAAACAACTGGTACTTCACAAGAAGAAATAGCAGCTTCGTTTATCGATGTTGCCAATCGAACGAATCAAATCGAGTTTCCCTAGCTTGCGATCGAAATTTGAACGCGGGCGGAGGAACAAACGAAATTGATTGTAATCAAATTAATTGAGTGGGTTGGGCCGCTCGGACAGGGCCATGCCTTTATATCACGGCGGCCAAAGAACAACCGCCCGAGGGCACACGAAAAGTGATACTTTACATTCACAGAAGCCCGGTAATTGTTTGTGCCCGCTGATGATGGATTCTTGGTGGCTTGGAGTGTTCGGGTCGTTCGGGTAAGTTCCAAACCAAACCAAAACCGGCTTGCGTGATTGTACCATTAACAATTACCGGCCTTTAAAGTGGAGCTAAAACGTGTCTGGACTGTGATAGCTGATGAATAGGCGTGACAGACGGGGATTTCCGAGGAACGATAATAATTACAGTAATGTTGTTTGAAATAATAACATTATCACACAAGGAATATTAAACTCCTGGAACAGCCTCCTGCAGGCAAGTGAATCCATTGTAATGCTTATCAACTTTCACTGGCACTCCTACATCCCTGGTACAAGAAAGGAGGCCCTCCGAATGGCTTTAATCGAATCCCAAAGCAAAGCCGCCAGCATGTTTTAAACACACGCACACAGACACTGGTCAAGGACCACCCGGGCACGACTGCCGCTGGCACACGGCCAACTTTGCACACCCACCCGGGGAGAAAGTATTTCCCAAAAGCCAGAACACAAACACACATGGAACACCTTTCGGTGATCACGTCCGTAAAGCTTGCTTTGGGGAAGAAAGTTTCGGCGGTGCGGTTGTTTATACCATCACTACCACATTGTAACCTGTCGGTTTGCTTTCTTCTTCTTGCTTTTTTTTTGTTTTATCTGGGTGGTGGGTTTGGCCAAAAGCGGAGCATATTTCATGTATTAATTCCTCGTGTACAACACACAACACGGGGTGGGAGCTTATCCGAGGTTGACTTCTCCGGTGCAGAAAGAACATTGCTGCCAAAAAGGTTCGTGCCCGGTTGGTGTCGTCTGCAGTTTGTACGAACTCGAATGACCTCTCCGGGTGTATTGTTCGAATGTGTTGCAGTGCAATTTACTTAACACTGTCTTTCGGTTGCGCATGTAGGTGCCTGGGTGTTCGGGTCGGTACGGTGGATATTTCTTCTTGAGAGTGCTGAAATCCAGCTTAAAAGACGCTCTGCTTCCGGCAAGATAATGGTTAGCAACTTTGCACGCCACAGCAAGAAATCCTTTCACTGGGATACGAGGTTCGGTGCTGGTGAGGTGAGGTTAAACGATTTTGAATTTTTGCTAACTTGGTAAATAAGTTTGTAATGTTTTGGAAATGATTTAAAATAGACTTTATATTTACTAATACTTTTCTTAAAGATCTTCCAAAATAATCTATTTCTAAAATTTTCAAAAATGAATAATACATGGGGAATAAAATACTCTATACGCACTTCCCACTTCCGGGACATCCCCATTCGGGATCCCTCTCTATGAATATTTGTTCCGCCAATGATGAAGACAGGCCCAAGGTAGCTGTTGACATGGGAAGATCTATAAAAATGCAATAAAGTAAGGGTCGTATAGAGTGCCGCAGTCGCAGGGCCGCCCATTCATGCGTGACAAATGTGAAACAGAATCGGCTTTTGGGTTCGGCTTTGATAGACGACTTTGATAAGAGTGACATTTCACAGCGTCGCACGGAAAATGAGCGAGAGGCGTGGGTTAGGGAGGACAGAATTTATAATTTAATTAAAATCTGTGTATGAAATCCGAGTGCCACAAGCATGAAGTATGTGTTGTCGGAAGTGCTGATAGGAACAAAAAACAAAAAAAAGAAGGCCCAAACAGACAAGATCCAGCCGATTGGTGCAACGCAGTCGTGACATTCTTGCGTGTGCATACGAAGCAAAGCTTTCCCGTTTTGCTGGTGTTTGCTGCACTTTCGCAAAGATGTAAAAGTTGTCGCCGGCACATGCGACGTTTCCCTGTCCTAGTGGCCCGAGGCTCGACACCACCCTGTCACCGGTAAGCATTGGGCGCAATGTCGATGTCGAGATAGGGCAACAGCAACGAAACGGCACGCAACACGTGAATCGACACGGTTGGGGGGGGATTAAAAAGTGACGAGAATATGCTACGCAGAGCATGTGATCCTAACGTGTCACTGTTTTTGCCACCGGATGCTCATTCCAGCGTCAAAGAGCATCGTCGGAAGTCAAGTATGCCCAGAGCCAACGACGCCAGTCAGCGACGGTTGACGACGACGAAGCTTACGCGGCCTTCTCCCCGCTCCGTGTGGGGTTTGGTTTGGTGGTTGTGGGTTTGAGTGTGAGTGTGAGTGTGTGACGATGGGGAGCTGCTTTTTCTTTTGTGAAACTGCACTTTCCAGCCGCAACCAGTGTGGGTGTGATGATGAGATGGGATGAAAATTTGTCATATCAGCTTCAGCGTGAGGGCACACCGACAGTGCTACAGTGCTGGGAATACGATCCATGCCCTCCCAGTTTTTGTGTGCTACCCTCACCCGCATCCCGGAAAGCGAAGCCGAGGACATTGTGCATATTTCATACGCATTTGCGTGTGCCCAGCCCCTTGGCTTCATGAAACAGTCGTTATCGTTAGCGCGCTGCAGTTTGCTGCCAGGAAAGGCACTCTAAATGGTTGACAATTTTACATCGGAATTGATTCGGGTTCCGTGCTACCCCATTAAAGTGTCACGTGTGTGTCACCGATCTTACGATTTGTCGATTCCGGGGAGTTTATTAAATCTCTCCCCGGGTCAACCAGCCGCCACCATGCGTCTCCATCGTGGATGGTGGGACGAGTTACGGTTACGAGCTCGCAGCACGATATTAATATGTAAACCGAAAAGCGCCTCCGTATAATGGCCATCCACCAGTGGCACCGAATGCACGTGAGCTGTTCGGATGCATCCAGCATGCGTGACTGAACCGGGGACTGAATACTGGATCCCTTATTGCCCAGAGGAGTGTGTGCACTCATAACAAACTTCCGCTCTGTTCTGCGTGTTAATTTTGATTCACTGCTCACGCGCCACTACCTCTGTATGGGCGATAAAAAATCAAATGCAATTCAATTCCGACAATGCAATGGTAAGAGGGGAAAAAAATCGCACCAAAATCGGTTCTTATTGCATTTGCGGCAGTTCGATTCGATTTTTCCCAACAACAAAAAAGCGGAATCTAAATCGAGCAAAGTGCATAGCTAATAATGGGTTCAATACGAAGGGGATCAGAGGAAAAATAGGACCCATGCACAACACCGCTTCAATAGACCGCTTCCGAAGCATCAAACGATTGTGCGCGACCGCCCGAAGCAATCGGACCGATTTATTTGTGCGCCATTCACGCGGGAACATCATTTAGTGGGTGTTTTGAATTTACCGAGTGGTAGCAGCAGAAAAACTAGCAGCAGCAGCAATGCGAGCAATGAGCACTGGAATTGGGTAAAAAAAGATAGCAAAATCTCTATTTAAAACGGAAATTCGATACGATCGGTCGTGGTTCGAGCAGGTGGTTGTGGTGAGTAGGATAATGAAAAATGAAGTTGAAATGAGAGGTTCAGAAAAGAATACAACAACATAAAACAAAGCATAAACAGATGCGAGAAGCTTTTCCATATGGAGAGCAGGAGGAGGTTATAAAACAAAATTCGCACTAAATAGGCAGTTGAAGTGGAAAGATATTTCAACTATCGATTTAATCACTCAATTGCGATTCAAATTAAAATTTAGATGTTTATTGCCCGCTGTTATGATGCAATTGATCGATCGTTTTCATCACAAAATCTATTTAAAACGCTCTTAAGTTATGCAGACAAACATGACGTGTTTATAGTTGAATATAAAAATGAAAAAAAGGAAACTGCTAAAATACAATTTAAATTTGCTCATAGGTTCACCGGTGAAGGTTGTTGTTCATGGGTGCGCCTGCGTTCAGCTCCGGTTCATTCCTCATGTTCATCCGATTCGTGTTCATCTGGCGACGCGTGAATATAACGAGGGCATCGGCGAACAGAATCAACAAGAGGGACGGGTGTTGCGCGAATCCAAGCAAGCGGGGGCTGAGAATTTGATGTAAGTAGGTCCCTAATTCCATCGCAATTGTCGTTAAGGTTGCCCGCTTCGGTCAAACCGGGACAGTAATTGATAATGATAGTATGTCCGTTTGATCTGAAGGTGCAATTTATGAATGAAAATCCCTCCACACTTCTGACAAAAGCGTCGCTTTTCATGTGGTCGGAGTGAACGAGAGTGTCCGCCCAACTGTGGGAAGGGAGGTACAGGCAAAGCAAAACAACATCAGGAGCGACGAGCGCGCACTGGCGCCACTATGTCGGCGGAGGAGGAACTCCTTGCCGACCGTGTCGAGAAAAGCGCCTGCCAGGGATGCCAGACAAAGCAGAAAATCGTTAGCAGCGAAATATGAGCAATCGACCTTCGCCGTTCGTGAGATGGCGACGGGATGGCCACTGATTGTTCACATCGGAAGACGAACTTCCTTCCCCACTGTTGATTCCGTGAAGCAAAGCAAATCGTGTTGTGCGCCGCGTTGGTGGAATACGTTGGGGTTACAGGGAAAAACCCCGGGACCAAAGTAGATCAATGATGATTAAAACGATCGAAGCAAAGCTAGGCCGGGGCCGAGGATGCTGTGTGTCGTAAAAGAGACTGTTTGTCTGTTTACTTTGCCATCCGCAGCCAGTCCTGAAATGGACGAGAACTGAGCCGACCGATACCGAGATGATGGATGATGTTGTGTAAATAATGAAACGTGAAACCTGGCAGGGTATTTTTCCTCGAAGGAATGTGCTCTACGGGTGAGCTCTCCCAAACCATCGACCTTTTGCGTCTCGGTGTGGGTGCTAACATTCAAATACTACACTACTCAGCGTGTGTTCGAAGCTCTAAAATATAATGCAACTAATCCGATCCGAACAGAAAAGGCCCGGTTGAGGAGGGCTCAGTTCGTGGGAATGTTAACAGAGAGTGAGAGAGAGGGGAAACCTTGTGGAAAACGTAGGAAATCTTGCCGCTCTCGTGATAATCTGGAACCATTAATAATTAGTGCAATTTTATTACACGAACATCAGATGACGGTTTTATCGGAACAGCTAACACGAGCGGATTGTGCATCAATAATGCAGCACGGTCCGTAAATTTTACTACTTAATTTAGATACATGATCAGCAGTCGGGGTCATCTAGGGCAGCTCCACAAACACAGGTTGATGGTTGAAGCTATCATATGAGACTCACCAAAACTTTTCCAATATGCTGTAAAACTGTGTTTTTTTGCATCCGATGGTTAAAGATAATGTGGCGAACCCTCATTAAAATGATTCAAAAATATCCTTCGTACAGTTTGTTTCCAAGAAAAGGAAATCCATGTCTGTGCTCATCCTATTTATGCTTCTTACTCCGTCCTAGTCCATTCTAGTTCGTATCATCTTTTCCATATTCTGCTGTAGAAGTGGAATGCAACTTATATGCGTTTCTCCAGGGTTCATCAAACCAGTCGGAACATTCTTGGAAAGCTTCATGATTGATTGAACTAATTTGTCTCCTTTGTGCGATAACTGTAGGGACACATTTTTCCCCATCAATCTGATGTTTGTTTTTGAACACAAATAATTCAAAAAAATACTCCTTTCGTGTATTAGGCACACGAGTGGGTTGTTTTGCTATCCATGCTACCGCGGCCTGAAGTATCATTTATTTTCGTACTCTCGTTTTCTGTTTTTTCTCGCACCGTTTGTGTCCCGGTGCAATGTGCGCGCTTTATCGTGGCAAGCAATTTAACACGCGACCTAACAATGGAGTAAGACATGCTAAACTTTTACTATCTGCCTGGCACAATACAATCTTTCGGCACTTGCTCGCTTATAGAGCGTCTTAAACCCCAAATTGAATTTGTTCGTACCCGCGATCGAGCCCGGCAGCGACCGCCATCGCAGCAGCCGTTGCAGCCGTTTCCGCGGTTTCCATAGCAACAGCCATCATCGGAGCCTGCGAAATTGTGTTACCGCGCTGGTGAGAGACACTGACAAGGGGGGGTAGGGGAGGGAGGGAGAAGCTGCGAAAAATCGAGCACGAATGGCAGCTTTCCTGCGGTTTCTTCACAGCACCGTGTGCACATTTAGTAAAACCGGGAGTGTGCAAACTATAAACTGGCAGCTGTAAATTGAAATTTATTTCACTCTTTTGAGGCAAACGGGCAAACTTCATTTGACGCAGTCACTCCCGAGGAGGAGGAGGAGGAGAAGGCGCCCTGGCGCCACACCGTGCCGGGTTTCCGGGAGTGTGTCCGTGTGTGTGTGTGTGTGTGTGCAGCCATAGCAACCCGGTTCCGGTTCGTTCGTTGTTCGAGGCTCGTAATTTATGATAAACAACAATCGAATGAACTTTGCGTTTGCGATATAGCACTGAAACGTGGGCATTTATAAAACTTATTTAAAATGCAGAACATTTATTTGCATCTCTGCATGCTGGCGGGGTGGGTAGCTAGGGGGGGGGGGGAGAGGGGAGGTGTCGGATGGAGCTCATTTTAATGCCGAGCAGCTTTACACGAAAGCGGGCTTAGGAAACCCGCATTTCGACACGTAAGCCACACCGGGGTGCCATAAAAAAGGGCGAGTGCCACTGCGAGCAACTACACTTCGGTGACTAGTTTCGGAATAATAAATGAAACACTTTGTTGGATGCTGTCCGGGTTGGATCATGTTTTTGTGTGGTGGCTTATGCGAAAACGGGGAGGGGAAAACATTCCAGGGAAACCAGGGAAGCCTTTCCCAACCCACAGGCAAACCGACACGGACGGTGCAAAAACTTATAAAAGTCTTGGGCGAATAATTGATTGCTTTAATTGAATTTTCATGGCAGCTCGCTTGCTGCGTGTGGGCTTTTTTTTTGGTTTGCTTGCATCCATTTTCACATGCACTCACCAACAACAATCAACAATCGATCAGAAAGTCGCTTGAACATTCGTTACAAGGTACGAAAGTTTATCGGCGTGTGTTTCGGGCAGCGTGCACAGCTCAAGCTGCTCAACTTCCAAACCATCGTTAGGTGAAAGTTGCACTTGTGTGTTGCATGAACCATCGTTATTGCGAGGCATCCTGTAGAGGGTGTTCAGATCAAACGCAAGTCAAGCGTGTTACTTTTTGTGTTGCATTTTAGCTTGGAGGGTGGCGCCCCAATCGGAGCGATAATATGGGAATGGAGTGAGCGGATGATGGATAAGCGATGAAGATGAAGTACACGGTATCGGGCGCTGCCGACGAGACGCAGGTGCATATGCAACGCCACTTGACCAACGCCCGCACGAAGCAATCAATATAAGCTCGAATTTCTAAACTATCCCGGTTTTTTTTTTTTTTTGATAAGCATCCCTTTCACGACAAGCATCGGGTTACTAATTTATTCCATCAGATCAATTTTCATTCATCATTGCTACCCCTTGGGACGCCCTCAAGTGTTGTGCTTGGAGGAGGAAGTTTGCGATGCAAAATCCGCATCCGAGCGAGCGGAGAAAGTTTTTTGGGGAACATATTAAATTGAATCTGGCACTGTCCAAACACTTCGCAATAAAAGTCTGCTTGCCGAAGCCACTGTCACCGTGTTAGCGGCAGTTGTCGAAGTGGAAGTGGTTTTAATTTGTAGTTTCGAGTGCTTGTCAACACCACAGTGTTGTTTCGAAGTTTGACTTCCTGCTCGGTGCAAGTGCAGGGAGAAAAGAAGTTTGGCATTCTCTGTTTGCTCCATCGAAGCGCACAGAGGTTCGATTTGCATATTCCTTGGTGTAATTAAAGCATCCGAACGAGCATGCCGTTGTGGTGTTCCCACCAGTCGCCAAGGCGTTCTCGACTTACGTTACATTTCTCAATTTAAATTTGATTGAATGGACACGTTCGGTTTGGAGTTCAGTTCGCGAATGCTCTTGAAAAAGTTCCGTCTTTATTTATTTACCAGCTTTTAGTTGACGCCCTAATCTAGTTTCTGTGGGAACGATAAACTGCTGACGAAATGTTGCT